>JAWRVF010000906.1:0-142429 GCA_036785485.1 Physcomitrellopsis africana
TCCTTTCTTGTTTCTAGTTTGATTTCAAGAGTCTCTAGTGTCTTGTCTTTTGGCAATAGCCATTCCAGTTTCTTTTAATATATACACTACCTTGTTTCTATTTTGTTATATTTCTTTGAGAGTGTTTTTCACTTACTTATTTGCTTCCGTTGAGTTCTTGTCCTTGACAATTAAAGCATTGAAATAGATCTATTTTCTATTGTTAAGTTATATAAAGCCTTAATCAAATAAATAAATAAAGTTTTTAATATAATATAATTTTTTTGATGATAAAATTAAAATTTTATCTATTTTTTGGTAAGATTCTTTTAATTATTATATTTTCTATCTAGATTGTAAGATTAGAAATGTGCTAATTTGTAATTACAAGATTTTTATTATTATTGCTGTTTTTTTAAATTTAATAATCATATTACAAAAAGTTTTAATAAATAAAAATACTTTCTTTTGGTAAAATTTTGTATTTTATTAATTAAACTAATCCTTCTATAAATTATTTGTATAAATAATTCTTATTTTTGTATTATTTGTGTAGTAATAATTCTCATAAGACATAATTATATTATAATTTTAATGTGAATTTTTAATATTTATGTCCAAAAATAAAATAAAAAATCACAAATTAAATATAAAAATCAAATAAAAATACAAAATATATATTTTATGACTTTATAAAATTATTTTACTGACTTTATAAAATAATACAGTCATGACTTTATAAAATTATTTAAAATTTAATAGATTTGCTAAAGATACACATATTCTAATAATTAATTTTAAATTTATAAAAATTTGTGCCACTTATTTCTAATATATATATTTATACAATTGGCTTTTAATAAAAAATATTTTTAAGATACTTAGTTTTATAGAATCAACAAAAATTAAATGTCTAATGCTGCTTTTAGCTATCACCTCTGTTATTATATTTTTTGTACACAAAACAATCTCAAGATTCAATATAGAAGAATTGTTCTACATATCAAAATAAAAACTCCACTTGGGTAAATTATAATATAATTTTTTAAAAATTGGTTATTATCAATATAAATTTTATAATGTCATAAAATATATCTAATGACTAATTCTAAAAAATAAGTTTGTTATATCTTAAAATAACAAATAAATATTTCTTCCCTACTCTTATACAAAATAAGAATGTAATATTTTCTCCTGCAAATTCTAATAGGTAAACTCCAATATAAAATTTGGTTACAAAAAAAGCAGCAATCATATGACCCTTTTAGTACAAAAATATGTTAGTTTACTTGTTAAGGTTATTTTTTATTTTTAAAATAAAATCACATTGTTTAGATAGACTACTGAATACTACACAAAATTCTGTACGTGACATTAATATTTTAAATTTGGTATTTGCACATATTGCTCCTTAACACAATTGGGTCCACTAAGACTCCCAATGTCCCTAACCAAATCCTAATCAATCACTTTAACTGGTAACAAATTCCACTCTAACTTTAACTTGGATAAATATTCTATTTTCTAATTATTCTATTTTCTAATCATTTGAATATGCATATAATCCACATAAATCTAAAAAAATGACATTGTATTCCGATTAATAGGAGCTTACAAGCCAAAATTATCAACAAAATGCAGTTTACATGATTTGGAACGTGTAACCTCTGCCTGGCTTCGTCGCCCCTGCCACGATACTGCCAGTGTTGATCTCCTCGGACATTTCTAACACAATGCTGGTTCTCTGCTGCAGTAGCCTGCGATGCGGTTGTAAGAGGTCATTGGCGACATGCTTTCGAATTTATATGGCTGCTATTTGCATGATTTCCAGACTTTAGATGAGTTGCCAGTGGCGAGGCCCGCCCACCCGCCCTGCATCACCACAACTTTGAGTCCTACGAGCAGGTTTGCATAGAGGAGCAGAGGCTACGGTGCATCACTTGTAACTTGTGATAAGAGAAAGGAGGCATTTGACGTATTGCGCTGTAATGGATCCTTCACTTTGTTTCCTAGGCCAAGGGAATTGACAGCTTTTAAAGAGACACCTCTTTTCTTTCGGTCTCATGGTGTAAGATTTGTCTTACCGAGGAGGTTGTGAGGTTTCGCATTGATTATGTGTTGTGTACTGAGATACTTTGTGTGGATGGAATTCTTCAGGGTATTGTAAGTTAAGTGAATTGAAAAATATATGTGGTGCTTTGTCTTTGTTGCGAAATCATGGGTGGAATACACCACACAGTAGTTTTCTCCAGGAACTAGCACCCGAAGATGTTCATGCGAACACATTCGCATTCAATGAATTCTGGCGATTTTTAGTACTATTGGGTCACTATAGATTTTGGCGCCTCTTCAAAAAAACAGCAATCAGTAGTAATACTTCAGAACAGCATTGCGTGAAGTTATCACCTGCGGTAAATGTTACAACCTATAAAAGCGAATGCCCCGACTGGACTCTGAACTTGCTTGTCGATAAAAATTTCAACATCTATTGTCAATATAGTCATATTGACCAGGAATACATGCGTATGATATATTTTTCTGATCTATGTACAATGTACACAAGGAAGGGAGCCTTACACATTACTGTTAGAAACACCACACGAAGCTACGGCACCCGCATCTAGTATACGTATGTTGGGAGAGTGTGTCAGAGCGTTTATTTCATTGAAATCGCCATGCAATAACTTCAGAACAAAACAACGGAAATCAAAAGTTCGGAGGCGGTGGTGAGGATAGAATCTGAGGGATCCGGAATCTAGAACTGTTCATGTAGATAAGGCTCAGAGCAATCTTGAATTTAGCAAACTCGTCTTGCGAACGCATACATCGCAAATACTTGGCTGCATCAGAACGGGTATTACAACATCGGGAGCACTAAGTTGAGGCAGCTGACCTTGTGTGGCAACCTTTCCACAACAGTCGGACCCCGAGGAACATGATCAAGATTTCATGCAACAGCAACTGAGACTGCCAAATCCTTCGTGCTTTAAAAAATGTGGCAAAAAACTTGGAATGATGTTCGTTGCAACAAGCATAGAAACGGTCGAGAACCGACACTGTCCTAGTAATGTGCCAGGAGATTACCACTATCACTTTCATTGGCAAAAGTTAAGACGAAGCAAGGGAAATGAGTAAAAAAAAGAATCGCAGAAGAAGACACGACAAATAAGGGTGAGGGAATGAGGAGCAAACCAGCGAATACAAACACCCGCCCAAAAGAGGAGCCCCGGCCAGCTCCGCCGGCAGGAGCTCGCCCCAGCGGTCACACCGAGACCAAGGAGCGACCACGGCCCCTGGACAACTTCAAAATTCGGGCAAGGCATTGGTGGCGACACCTCCCACCAACGCCTAAAATCCCTACACATCATACAATAAACTAAAATCATCTACGAACTCAATTTAATAAAAAAATCCGTAACCCACATCCACTTCCTAGATTTACACCAAATGCAAACGAACGTACGAACAAGGATTCTGGCGATGATGAAAGCAATATTCCAAGTTCTTTTCCTTGTGCATCAGCTCAGTACAGCTAAGCTATTGTTAGCTTTCGAACAAGTCCACTTAGCGTATTTCCACTTACCATTTTAGAATTCCAGTTACAACATTCCGAGTTACCTTACCATGTCAGAACTCCAGTGACCATATTAGAACATACATTCGCAAAGACCGGACGCACGAGGCACGGCCCCTCCGGAACAGTACTTCAGCTTGAAACGGCCCTGATGATTTATTATCACCCTTCTGATCCACGAGGTGAGTCATTCCCACCAGCTCGCATACTTTTGCTTAACTGGACAACCCTCAGACTGATCGGTCAGCACCTGGACGACAATACTGGTGGTCTAAGTCAGGCAGCGATCATCTGTCCAGTTGCCGTGGGACTCATTGTCGCGAGACGATCTGCTAGCACCTGTCTGCACTGATCTCGAAATTGGAGATCTCGGTAGAGCTGCCTTGCGTAGACTACATTGGCGCGGACCCTAGTGCCATTGTTGCAGAGAGAGCTGGTGAACTCCCCAGAGACGACTGTTGGAGCTGGTCTGACAAACGTTTGTTTGAAAGCGTCCTAGTACATGAATGCCGGTTTTGCAGAAGCGCTGGAGAAACGTATAAATTTGCCCCCCCCGAAGCTGGCAGCGATCATCCGAGTGTCGGACTCGCAGCCGGGCGCGCTGTCCGTGGTTGGTGGGGAGAAGTACTTGCTGTTCGGCGCGCACGTGGAATCCAATCCGCCCGAGTCCCATCCCGGATCGGCCCCAATGGACTTGCTCGGACAACGCGACGGAGCGGTTCTGATTCGCTGCGGGGAGGGGACCTCGCTGTGGATCACGCACCTGAAAACGTCGGTGAAGTCGATCAAGCTCCCAGCCGCCATGGTGCTGCCGAGGTCGGTGGTGAGATCCCTTCCGCACCTGGGCGACCCCGCGCTGGAGCTTCCGACGAGGTCCTGGCCACAAACGTTCCAGGAGATATTCTACTGGACCCACAACGACGTCACCTACTTGTGGTTCGACTTCTACAACGGCGTCATGAACACGCAGCATTGCCGCCGCTTGACGCAGGTGCTGGACCACATCGAGCGGAATTGCGAGAGCAAGGTGCTGGTGTTGATGGGCGGGCTAAACTACTTCAGCAACGGGATTCATCTGAACACGATCGAAGCCGCGAGAGATCCCGCTCAGGAGTCGTGGGAGAACATCAACGCGATCAACGACGTCGTGCAGCGGGTCCTGACCTGCAGCAAGAGTGTAACCGTGTCGGCCATGGTAGGGTATGCGGGAGCAGGAGGCGTCATGTTCGCGATCGCGGCGGACGTGGTTTGGGCGCACGGGAACGTGGTCTTGCACCCGAGCTACAAGCCGGGTCGGAGTACTGGGCGCACTCGCTGCCGAAACGCGTGGGTTCGGAAGTGGCGAGGCAGTTGGTGAAGTCCACGGACCCAGTGTCGGCGTGGGACGGCAGGAGAGTTGGGTTGATCGACGAGGTGGTGTCGCCTTCCAGCGTTGGATTCGTGGAGAGCGTGATGGAGCGGGCGGAGAAGCTGGCAAGAGGGCGACAGTGCGAGCTGAAGATCGCGGAGAAGCAGCGCCAGCTCCCGGGTCTCCGAAGCCGGCTCCAGCAGCATCCTTCCATTGGTTAGATGCGGGCGTAGAAGTAGCGCTCTATCAGTACTAGGCTGCAGTTTTCGTTTGGGAAGAGCATCCTGATGCTCTCCAGTGGAGTGCAATCTTTTGAAGAAGAGCTGGAATAAGATACCAAGAGTTGTTTAGCTGTTATCCACATTAGATAGTCACCCACCAATCGTTCGTGTCCGACCTTCCATTGGGTATTGTATAATGTATGGGACAAAGGTGGAATGTATTGTAAGTTAATTTGTCACAAACCACGATGGAAGCACGATTGTCGTTTTTGGTGTATGGATATTGTTTTGGACCACAACTTCTCATGTATTTTGAATCCGGTGCAACGTATGGATTGAATGCATAGGCTGATGTCGGTGTGAATGGTGATATGTTCTGAATGCATTAAGACATTTTCTAAAATCAGTCAGCAAAACCATGGTTCAAAAGTTTTTTTTTATTAATTATTGTTTGGTAAACTATATTTTAACTTTTTTTTAATGATATGAATGAGCATACATGGAAACGTATATCAGACTTTGCCAGTGCACATATAAAGACCACAAACTTCAACTCAACTGTGGATGATTACAATGTGTTATTAGTAAATGGTTTTTGAGTTATTTTTTCATTTGTTACCAGGTTAGTAAACACATAATTTTCTTAGATTACATTTCTTTTAAATGTTAGATAATTATTTTTTTCTTTTGCTTGATGAGTGATTATTTGCTTTATGAGGGATTATTTTATTGTAGATTGATGGTTTTTAATAATTATTCATACTCAATCGGTACAAATCATTGGCTTTGAATTAGTTAAATTTCAATCTTTTTTTATACTGAATCATATTCTACAAGGTACTAACGATATTCAAACATTCTTGAAAAGATTTTTTTAAAAAAAATACTGTGACAAAAGAATTCTACCAAAGTAAATATTATTTTCAGTGGTGAGTTACTAGTGAGGGATCCGGCTGCTCCCGTCCTCCCGGGGCAGCGGGCGGGGGCAATACCCCCTCTGCCCGAACGTCCCCCGTGGATGATCATCTATAAAAACATCCATCTTCAAGATGCTGCATTCATCTACATGACACCGGGTGCGTGGTTACCGGGTTTCCTGTCAGAGCGGGCACCGTGCTGGCCCCTCTGCCCCGCGGCCCCGTCGCCACTCCAGCTCCTGCATCGCCTGTGTTACTCGCACGCCCTACTCGCTGCTGCCCAGATCTGTCACGTAACTTTTCGCAGCGCAGTGCCAATCTGCCTCTGCGACCTTGGCCTGCACTCGCTCTCTCTCAACCTGCTAGACACCATGTCCACTGCTGCGGTGTTCAACGGGGATGAGGTCGCCCCCTTTTTTGGCTTCATTGGAGCTGCAGCTGCCCTCGTTTTCTCATGTATGCATTTGATTCGTTACTTTGGTTGCGATTTCGAGGGTTATTTGATGTGGGTATTCTGAACATTTGGGGACGGACTTTAGTCTTGTGGGGAGATGGGCTTCTGGTGATCCCAGGAGCCGATATCTCTGTATTTTAGGGCACTTAGGTTCAGGTTCGATGATTCGGAACAGTTTAGGGAGTTGGGCAATGAGCTCTGTGTAGCAGACTATATGCCCGTAGGTTACGAGTTTGTCCTACTCAAGCATTCTCTTGTGGTGGTTGAGTTTGCAATTGTGATGCGAATGCCTGAAAAGGACCTATTCGAATTCTCGTATGAATAGTTCAGTTTCATGTGACTGCAATTTGCGGTGCAAGATGATTCGATTGATATGAAGCCACCGGAATTTGATTTTTTTTGCAAGAAATTGTGCATGCTTTTTAGTATTGCTGAACATATCATTCCTTTAGGGGGTGGGATATGTTAAGTTTTAGTGGTAAAGAGAATGTAGGCATTGAGATGTGATGTTGTCGATGTATGGCTTGCCTCGTGTTGGATTAGCTGCACTAGCGGACTAGGTTTTGTGAAATTGAAATCCTAGGAACTAGGGCGAAGACTGGTGATTTGTACTTGATCTTATTTGTGGATATGGATTGTCTGCTGTAGCCCTTTCAGAACCTTGCAGATTCAAGCGGTGACGTTGAAAGCCTACCATTGTTATTTTGAATGATGTAGATCAGCTTGCTCGCTTTTTACCGATATGTTAACCCGAGCAGGTTTTTGGGCACAGGCATGGGCGCTGCATATGGAACAGCCAAGAGTGGAGTGGGAGTGGCATCCATGGGTGTGATGCGGCCCGAGCTGGTGATGAAGTCGATCGTGCCAGTGGTCATGGCCGGAGTGTTGGGTATCTACGGGCTGATTATTGCCGTGATCATCAGCACGGGAATCAACCCGAAGTCGAAGCCTTACTACGTGTTTGACGGCTACGCGCATCTTTCATCGGGATTATCTTGCGGGTTGGCTGGTCTGTCGGCAGGCATGGCCATCGGTATCGTTGGAGACGCTGGTGTGAGGTACTGGACGAGCCCTTGCAATGTGGTGATGTACGGGAATACGTAGTGAAGTTGGAAACAGAGATGTATTCGGGATTGAAGTGGATTCGCAGAGGGTTTACGGTGACGGAGATGAGATTTGAGGATGCAGAGTCAGTTGTGGGAGGGTTTGGTTTGTTGTGGATGTGGTTGTTAACTTGGAGGATGGCATCGTTTGCAGGGCGAATGCTCAGCAGCCGAAGCTGTTCGTGGGGATGATCCTGATCCTGATTTTCGCTGAGGCGCTTGCCTTGTATGGACTGATCGTCGGCATTATCTTGTCTTCCCGTGCTGGGCAGTCCCGAGCCGACTAGAGTCGCACCAGGATGTGTACTATTTTGTTTGTAACCTTGATGTGGCTAGTGTGAGATCACTCAGTCTGAGCTATGGCAGGTGGAGTTTGTAGATGATGCTCCTTGCAGTGCAGCTGCATCACAAGGTCATGAACGATTAATCAGATGTATAGACTTATTGTTGTACGCGCTTGATAAAGAGTCGGATGTTTCAAGTTGAATTATTGAACATCTACTGCCGTTAATCAATCATGAAATCTGATTATAAAGACCAGTAGAATCTTACAAAGTGAATCAATAAGATCTAGAGAATAAGAGAATTTGTATACTAGGATTGGTTAGAATATTACGAAACTAGGACTGGTTGGAACACTAGCTTTGAGCCCGGCCAGGAGAGAATTGGTGGGTTTGATGCAAGAAGGCATCTAATTCTCCTCAGTCGATAATGTGCAAGAGTTGGAGTTTTCAGGCTGCATGTGGTTCATGTTGTTTCCGGCGTATTACCTGCTTCCAGGGGCCCGGTAATCAGATCAATTTATGCTCTCCTTCCAATCCAGCTTGGGGTAGTCGTTGTGTTCCCCCATGGTTCTATTGCTCACTTTCTGCGCCGATTACAGGCTAAATATGTGTCTCAATTGAACAGTTTTTGCATCTCAAGGATGCTTCAAAACGCCATGCTCACAACTTGCTTGGTTCCTCTATACTAAAATTATGTACAGATGAGCTAAAAGCTCCCAAATCGTCTATGTTCCCAACTTGCTTCCTCCCTGACACATCTACAACAACGCGCTCATGCTCTCAAGTTGCATTCAATTTCGGCATGCGCCTCCCTCGAAGTGAGAGCATTGTAACCGTGCATTTGTTTAGTCCGGTAGGGCTTGCAAAGCTCAACATGAAGGTCATTTACCCAGGTTTGAGAACCAACCCCAGCAGTATCTGATCAAGAGGGATGGACTAGGAGGGATGCTTTGTCTGCACCTCAAAAGTACAAAACGAGCTAATGACCTCTTGAAACATTTGCAGCATGTGTCGCAGCTAGTCTTGGATAATACGACCCACTGAAGCCGTGTTGAGGGACAAGTACTAGCAGCGAGCATAGTGAGGAGCAAAACTCGACCGCCATTTCTCCAGGTTTGGTGGCCGATGCTTCACGGAGACTGATTACTATAGTTTGTAGCTTTTGTCCCATAGTTTTGTCTCAATCTCAGTTACCACCAGAAAACCCTGTTTCAGATTTCTTCCGCATGTTCCAGCCTGTGAAAAGGTTTGGAGGAGCTCTATCCAAGCGCCGAAATGACGACCACAGATCTTTGCAGAGCAGACGTGGCTTGAACGCTTGGATCAGAATACAACAATGTCCTTAGTTTATTGATTCTAAATGGAGCATTTCAGGGACTTGATGGACAGGTTTAAGATGTTTGCAACCTCAATTGGTGGCAATATTGCTTGGCCAGTGTTGATTTTCTGTACAAACTAGACAAATTTCACAAGTGTATGACACAAATATTTGCATACGAAACAATTTTCACATGCATTGATGAACTGTGCCTTGCAACACACTGATCTATAGTTGGTGCTTTCAATGCCTTTGCAAGCATTGTGATTTTTTAGCTAAGCAGGGTTTTCAGGTTATCCACTTTTTTGCTATACAACTTTGCATTTGATTCCATATTGAACTAAAATAAAATGATCATTGTAACCAAATATACATTAGTCTCCTACTCAATTAGTTAAAATGTTGAAATTGGTCATCTTTATCAAAACATTTAACTTGAGCATTATTTTATAAAAAAATTTAATTAATAGATGGATAGTTTGATTTTTTGTATTAATATATAGAATTAGATAACTATTTTTATGTGCATGTGTGTGTATATATATATATATATATATATTTAAAAACATATATTTGATAATTTTGTAGATTTTGAGATTTTTTATAAGTTAAATTATAACTTGATTGTTAGAATATAATAATATAAGATCTTTATGCTTTAAATCCAAATTATCTAACAAATAATGTTGCAAGATGTATTTTTTGACAAATTTAGCTATAAAAATAAAAAAAAATTATTAGTAGAATTTGAAGTTTAAATCTATCACTTGCAAAGCTAAGTTATGACATTATGATTAAAAATAAGAGTACAATTTATAGGTATCTTCTAATTATTAAAATCTTTTATATGATTGGCATTATAAAATTTTAAAAATTAAAAATGATTGATTATATGATTGTGAATAGCGACAATTTATTGGCAAGAGTATTGGTGTTAACAAAATATAAATAATTGAATAAAAAATATTGGCATGACATAATATCATGGTAAATTTTATACAACCAACAATTTTCTCATAACAAATATTTAGTCTTTATTACAAATCTTTATTTATTCTAAGAAAAAATATTTTAAAAGAAAAATGATACAAGTTTTTATAAAATTATTGATTAGATTTAACAAGCACAAATCAATGTGTTAAAGTATATTATAAAATTTATTAATGGCACAATTATTGTTGACTACATTCAACTTTAAAAAATCAACACATTTGTTTGTTTGTAGAATCAAAAAATCTTTCTAGTTTTAAAAAAAAATTAATATTATAATTTAAGTTTAAAATACTAATTTTAAAATAAAAATATTTTTTATTTATTAAGCTATAAATATAAAAAAATATGACACAAATTAGGTCAAATTTTATAATAGAGGAAGAAATCTCATCTAAGGCAATTTAATATACATGACTATATTTTCTTATTATCTTATCATCCATTAATGACCTTTCTAAAATTGTAGAGGCACCTTAGCACCTATGATTTGGCCTATGATTTCAAACTTATAGACGTGATCAAGCCTACCAAACTTTCATGTTGCATGAGCTGACGTGGACAATGATGTTAAGAAATAAGATTAAAAATAGTATTTTAAAAAATTTGTGTAAAAGTTACCATGATTAAAACTCGTGATCAACATGCAAACCTATTACCGTGTAAAAGTTTTCCAGTCCTGTTATTGTGCAGAAGTTATGTAGAGATCTCGAAAGCATAACAAACCCATCAGTGGGCTTCTTATCTTCATATCTGGAAGTCTTCTCATCACTACGCAGTGCTGCATCCTGACATCGATAGATGTTTGCCGTGGAGGTTTGAGTTCAAATGGTCAGGTTTATTCGCAGTGCAAGTTAATTCAACCAGTTGATGTCCACTGCTATCATCGATCAGAATAGTAGAAGTATCGTTTTGAGACATCGACGAAGGTGCTTGGTCCGAAGCTGTAGAATCAATTGGTGCGTTCTGCGCTAAATTAGTATGAGCTGGTGCGCAAGGCACCCGGCAGTCCTGAAAGAAACGATACGCTTCAGCTATCGAGGTTCTAGCACTATCATGGCGACGAGGATTCCGGATGCCGTGCTATCAGCTGGTCGCCTCGCTGCATTGCAGGAGAATCACGACTTAGATTGTGCTATGGCGTGCGCAATGGCGATGAGCTCAGTAGCTAAGCACGGCGAGTTTCTCGCCGCATTGATGAGAGCCTGCAATCCACAAGGCCCTCTGCGCCTTGAGAGATTCTATATCAGTCCTCGAAGCATGGATCAACAGTTTCTTATTGCGCATGCACAAGATGCTGTTTACATTGCATTTCAAGGTACGACATGTGCTAAGGTATCGCGTGTGACGTGATGATCAACAAATCGAGAAATAACACAAATCTAGGCTCTTACCACAAGGGTATATATCGGCGCAGCGATGAGTTCTTTGGCCTCCTGGGAAGCTGCGTCCTAGATTCTCTACTCGGTTTGATCAAATCAGGAAAGCGCATAATCTTCTGCGGGCATAGTTTGGGTGGAGACATGGTTCTGATGCGTTTGTTGCTTGAGAACGAGCTACATGATCTCAAGAATGTAAGTAACGTCTTTCTGTCACAAATCAAAGTTACATTTGTTTTTGATCGTGCCCGAGAGAATGTTTGCAGGACTTTGCGTGAGGATTGCGATTTGACAGTCAATCTGAAGTAGCTCACTAGTTGCCATATGCACTTCCCGTCTGATATCAGGAGGAAATTCTTGGCCCTAATGATATGATATCCATTGCATTTGGGGCGCCACACTTGTGCAATGAAACCTCTGCTGGTCTCATTAACAACATTCCAAGTCACAAGAGTCGCTTCATTACAATCACTAACGGAGGAGACCCAGTTCCACGCCTACTCCATGGCCTCGCCGGCAGTGTTACAAAAGCGATTACATCGACACAAGAGTTCGTTGTCGCCACGACAAGGCTTGAAATGCTCGGGGAGTTTGTCGGTGTATGCCTGGTCTATCTAACTACTGGTTATTTCAGTTCAAATCCGGGGGAACCACCTGCTGAATCGGAGGACTACCTATGGAGAAGTGAGCTTGAAAAATCCAAGTATGTCCCGGAGCAGCAAAAAGACCATGCCCTGCACAAACCCATCGGGACGTCCGTATTCCTGGGTTGTGGACCGAATCCAGTTGTGGAGGTAGAATGCTCCTCCAAGGATATCGCTCATTATTTGGGTGATGTACACTTCTCGAGAGAGTGTAGGGTTGCACATCGATGTCAAAACTACGTGAGGGAATTACTTGATGTAAGTCTCATCGGAAAGCGTGTCCCAGCCGAAAAGCCACCAGCCAAACAGTTACCAACTGAATATCCGTGGAGAGTAACATTAGACCCCAAGAGACCAGCACCAGAAGTGAGTAATTATCAGACTTTGTCGCCACCATTATGATATTCTAATCACAAGTAGTGTTTCGCTGGGCTCAATTCTTTATTACTACGCCTTACGGATCTAATGCACTCAGGGGGCATAAATGTTTAATATATGATCCACCTAAGTACCATGGAGCACGAACTATATTTCCTTGATTTGATATCTTGTTTTGCAGATTACAGACGCGATCTGTGGGAAAGTCGACGATGGAAGCTATCTTTTTGAAATATATGGGAAGCACCTTCTTCTTTCTCGACAGGACTTATGGAATGGAGAGAAGATATCAGCATCAAATATTGCAATATCTAAGGCCAACGAATTGGTACGAGTTGCTCCCATTGAATCCATTACAGTTCAATGGTAGATTTTCTCTTGGTTTTTATTCTCTTCCTTTTCTGTTCCGTTTTTTCTTCCAAGGATAAACGAAGAATGTCGAGTCTTCAATGTCACGTCTTTATTGGGCAAGTCTGCTCTGTGTTCTTTTTGCAACACGAATAGAATGGATTTCATTTCCAGGTCAAATGACTTGCGCCTGGTCGAAATCGCTTTCAAGTTCCCACGGTTTCCTCAGTTCTCCAATGATCCTCAATGTGTTAGTTATTGTACGTAACTACGAGATATTCAGAGTGAAGACACTAAGCATCTTCTATTTCTGGTGGCAGATATAATATTCCTACATACATACTCTCCTACTTGACCCTGGTGGCCTTTCTTGCAGATATTTAAGTACAAGCCGTCCGGGAAAGCGCAAAGGGCTCTTAGGAGGGTGGGAGATCTGGGAGCTGTGGGAGTTGTAACGCCATTTGGTAGTTGCGAGAGCGAAGTTTCTGAGGTAAAACTTACCCTCAGAAGAACTATGATATCATCGTTTATCTTGTTTGGATACTTCATACTATTGAGAATCAGTGACAATCCTAATTTGAGGTCTCACAAACTTGTGCATTGGTCCGAGGTGTATGGACGTCAGAAAACAAGTCTCAGATAATTCATTATTCTTACAGGACAGCGTTGTCCTCACGTTGCTACCAAAGCTTATCCAGACAGTGTTTATACTGGAAGAGGGGAGAGACGCTCGACAGAAATCAGAAAGACCGCTTTGGTAAAATCATAAGATGTGAGCCTCCTGCCTGCTTTAGTATACTATCTCTGAAACACATGCTTTAATATCAATGTAATTAACTCATTTCAGACTAGATCAGTCCTGGCTCAACCAAACCCAGAACCCGCTGCAGTATGTCTTTATTTCTGGTGAAAGTTGAAGGTCTCCTGAATGTTGCTTGATTGGTAACTCTAGCTCATGCTCTTAGAACATTAAATTGATATCACGCAAATATTTCGACTTCTGGAAGTTCATATATTAAACAGCGGATTTGCTTATTTTCATCAGTATATAGCTGGTAAATAATTTGGACCCATTGAATGGAATTCCAACTGGTCACGTTTCATAGTCGTATGTAACTGACTATCTGGCAGAGCGGGGGCAATATTTACCATCAGGTTCACCATTCACAGATTTCTCGATGACTCGTTCGAAAGAAGCACGTTTAAGAGAACTGAAAGAGCCCTTGCTCGGAGAATAATGTTGTGCAATTATGCAGTTTTCATTCTTTTTGAGATGAGTGCTCATACATCTATATCCAATGCTAAAGTGACAGTAGAAACTATGCTTTTCAGTTTTCATGGTCTAATCTGTGTTTGTATGTGGTATGTGCTCCACAGAACTCTGATGTCAATGCATTTCGGATAATGTTGGAAAAGTGTATAGGAATTAAACTGAAGATGTTGAAAGATATGACGGATGAAGCAGTATGTTTCATTCAGGCGAAGTAAGATATCTTGATCCTCTTTCGATGAGTTATGTTGATTGATTGCAAATTGAAGACATGCACTGGTTGGACTTTCTCCATTTGTTTTTCATAAAAAACTCACAAGCTGATTTTTTGAAAAACTTTTGTGCATTTAGTTGCCATGCTTCCCTGGTATTCGTGCTTCTACAAGGAGCATAAATGAAGCTTTAATGTTAAAAGGGGCAGTAGTTCTTCAGCACTGGTCTTTGGGCAGTGGCGTGTTGATTGTTCACAGATTTTCAAAATTGCCGTTCTCATAAGATCGGAGTTCTTCTAGCTTTAATGTTGGTGAAGAGTATACGGGGATACTCTCTGAATTGCATGCTGCTTTGTACAGCCTTTCTGTCGAATACGATTTGGCAAAAACAGATGTTTCGAAAGCTAAGCTTGGCATTGGTGTCGGTGGTATTATTTGCGCTGCTGAGGATATAATACCTAAATTACTATTTCAAAAACTCCAAAGCTATTTTTTTCCTTCATAAGATAAAATTCACCTCTTTAGGTTTAAACAAGATTATATCTGCATCTTTTATTCAATTTGATACAAATTCCTTACACCCATCTTTTGTAAGTGTCTTTATCCTTTATTTGCACAGCTGTTTATTGAATAGGATCCACAAAAATATGGTCTTCTCTGGTACAAAGATCTTCTCTTTGTTGATGTGCAAAATAAAGCTTTTTAACTTATGTTGCAACTCACAAAACTTGCAATATATGAACTTATTCAACACAATTACTTCTTCAAAAAATCTGACAAACTGATGAAATAAACAATGAAACAATAAGAATATTTTAGTAATTTGTACTACTGAAAAATATCATACACCAACTAAATAATTGAATGCGGGAATGAATGATTAGGTGTCCAATTTCAATTGTTAATGATTCTTCGCTTATCACCGAGGAGCATTATTTTGTATGTCATTCTACAACTATTCCCATTACTGTTATTTTTTGTTTAATTCTTTTACGTTATATATATATATATACATACATGTCTTAAGCAAAGAGAACTGGACATGAGACTTGAAGAAGGCCTTGCAGTATCTCGACGCCATCTGACCAATAGCGAGGAATGCGGTGGCGTTACAAAGTGGCCTGCATCATCGTCCTTAATTTTCCAGCTGTTTGTGTAAAGCTGAACATGTTGCACCATTTGTCAACCACCGGCGTGATCCGGAGCCCCTAATCCGGAGGGTTGGAGATCTTCATGCCGGGGAAGAGGACCAAGTTCAAGGGGGGATAAAAACAGATATAGATCAGAGATAATAACAGTCAGAAAACTGTCAGAAACTGTGGTGCAGTTGGTTATCCCTTAGCACTTCTCATGTGTTTATCAACCTTTTTTCTAGAGAGAGAGACAGCGAGAGCGCTCATGAGGGAATGTGCTGTGGAAGAACAACGGATATGGTCTCGAGCACTGTCATCGAGTGTGCATATAGGAGGATTCATAAAAGCTAGGACTCTGTAACGGAGACTAAATGTTAATTTCTCGTGCAGTTCTTTCTTCATATTATCAGTAAATAAACGAATAACATGCATACTCTATACCCTATACCCTATAGAAAACATGAAAACCATATTATAGTCTTCATAAGGAAACGTTAAACAGATTGAATGGCAATGACGAAATTCATATTTACTTAAGGTTGACCATCGCATCAGGTGTTCACGAGGAAACAATCGGAGATAGGTTCTCAAAACCTAGATCACATACACTCCTGATCTTAACAAAGCAGTGGGCTTCATATCCCCCCCCCCCATCCCAGTCAGAAGTACAAGAAGAGTAAGACCCATGTGCTCTTTGTGTTGTCTGTTTGCAATTCGTGGATGTTGCGCAGTTTGAACGGCAGATCGAAAAGGAGATGGCATGTGCAGATTGGTTAAGGAACTCTTGGTCATTGAGCTCTAATTTTGTACACTTAATGAACTAGGTATCACATGTACTCTCCAGGTTTTGCAGCTGATTAGCACTGCACCGTGATCAGGTGGTGTTTTTAGTTGACGCCCTTTGATCACAGGCCATGCTTTGTTACCTGGTCGTCCAAGAATCTACAACCGTTGCAACCCGACTAGTTCCCACAGAAATGAATGTTTCCCGTCGTCGAGCCAAGCTTCTTCAGGTTGTTGAAGGTGAGCATTGTTACTAGGTCGCCGCTGCTGGAGTCTTCTTCCCATGTTTGTTCATCTGTTGGAGCTGTTGTTGACTCCACGGCATATGTGCACTGTTCTTCTATTGTAGGTATATCTTAGTTGCTTGATACCACGGCATTTCCCAAGTGACGGCTCTTTCGTTTCGCCCTCCAGAGTGTGGTCAGTAAGAGTGCTGGATTGGCTGATTTCCATATTTTTGATCTGCTTCCTCAAACTAGCACCACGATGGATATCGTACTTTACAATGAAACCAGCTTTCTTTGTGTACTCTTGCGTCGAGACTTGGCTGGCAGTAACAAATCTAAACCAGGGCGTTCTCCCCTTGCTTAAGACTTTCCAAGTTTGGTTGTGCATGTTTGGCTAGTTGGCTCCTCCCTCCTCTGTTGCCTCTGTTGTTGTCAGGCTGAGAATAAACACTCTTTGTAATAAAGTATTGCTCATAGATTTCCCACTCCAAAGTTGGCCATGTAGGGGAAGCAGTAAGGTCCTACAAAAGTGGGACAACTGAGAAATAAAACTAAATAAAACTTGGATTTTTAGTGGTGTAATTTGAAGTTGGAAGGTATATTGTTTTTTTAGTAAAGTAATGTCAAGTTTGTGAATGCAATGATAATGGTTTTACTTGGATAAGACTTTGGTAAAAATATATGTTGGCCTATTTGTAGTAGAAATATAAACAAGTTAAAGTTCATTAGTTTTTATTTTTATTTTTAAAATGGTATTATATATCAATAAGTTTTTTTAGAGTTATATTTTTTTATTTTTAATTAATGTCATAGTACTTTGACTATCAATATATTTTAGATAGGATTATTTTGTAAAAATCCTAAATTTAATAATAATCTTTTAAATCAAATATTTTTTGCTATAGTTTAAAAAGATCGATTTGTTTAGTCTTAATAAACCAAATCTAGTCCATACTTCAATTGGAATGCTAAAAGAAATACTTTCAAGCATATGATATTTATAGGCTTTATTAATAAGATATATATATTTTTTTCTATAAAATATTATCTAACTTATTCTATTTATTAAAATGATATTACCAAATATGCATTAGCTTTTATTCTCATTTGATATTTCAAATTCTTATTATAGAAGGATTTTGATATCTTAAATCAAAGAAGGATTATTATATAAAAATTTATAATTATTAATATAAATCATAAAAATTATAAAATTATTATAAAATTTTCTTTTAATATTATTTTAGCATCCAATTGGTGTCTTTTTAAACCATGTTGAGTAACTAAAGCCAAGAATACTTTTATAAAATTTGGCTTGCTTATAAAAAAATGTGTTAATAGAACCAATGTTAAGGATTTAGTATTTTTTTATTCTTAAAAATATCTTGTATTTATTAATATATTTTTAGATTTTTTAAAAAATAATTTTATCTTCAATAAAAATTAATTGACTCTTATTCCTTAAAGAAATTAAAAAAAAAAAAAAAAAAAAAAAAAAAAAAAAAACTCCTAGTTAAACTTCAATGTATAAAAAACTAAATAATTAAATTAAACTAAATTAAATTGTAAAAAATATTTTTAAGAAAATCTATTTGTTACAATTCAAATCTTTCTAAGGTTAGAAATTAAATCTTAGATCCAAACAAAAATAAAATTTATAAGAAGATTTTAGAAATTTCATAATGTAATTACCATTATCTTTATTTGAAGGTTGGTTGCTAATAGTTTGAGTATTAAAAGCAAGATTATTAAAAATCACACATTTAGAAACAATCATTTGACATTTGAAAATATATATTCTTTTATATAGTCTAAAAAAATTGCTATAATAGAATTTTAAATCATTTTTTTCTTTAAAAATGAGCACATGTACTTTGATCTAGTAATCTAGTAATATATATATATATATATATATACATATATTCCATAAAAGCATTTTTTGTGAACTTTAAAAAATATAAGTTTTAAAAAAATCTTCTTTTCAAAAGATTTGGTACTAATTTTTTCTTTTATAATATTTTATTTCATTCCAAGAACAAAATCCACAATGCAGATTTTTTTGGATTTATGTGGAAGTTAATGTTAAATATGACATCATAATATAACATAGCTTGTTCTTGTCAACAAAGATCTGATGTGTGGATTCCTTATCGAGACGTGCTCAATAGCAAGTTTCTACAGGATGTCATGGACACAAGGATTGCTTGGACTTGTACTCAGTCTCACTTCAGATATGTTGTTGTTGTAACTCGCGGACTAGATTCTTCACCAAAGTGAAGGTTCCGTTGGCTTTCCAGGCTGGACTCTTCCCACATCGCAGCATTTGTCGCATCACAAGCTCAATTCCGTCGACGGTCAGGAGCAATTCCTCATGAATGTTCACATGCAGATCATGTTGAGGCAGTTGTGACAGAATACTTGCTGTAGAATGATGAGTTGAACCAGAAGCGCAGCTGTGGATCGAGCTCAGAAAAGCTCATTGGGTACTTCTTTGGTGAATTCATCAGTTTTGAGTTGTTATTGCATAACACAATCGTGACTTGCTTTGCGATTGAGCGGTTGGTGCGCGGTTCATGCGCGTCACGCTGCCAGGTTACCGCAAAAGACACCACATGAAGGGCTATCGTGTGTTGCGTTTACAAGGCTCTGAGGATCCGGAGTTCATCGGACAAGAGGGAGGGGACAAGGTTTCAACTGATTTGTTTCTAAACTTACCTGTGATTCCAACGAGGGCGTGGCTTGTTCGAGGTAAAAGTACTGGTCCGTGTGGGAGAATCGGGTGAAAACGGGAGACAACTGCTGACAGTCTACGTCGACACTACCGTATCAGCTTGCACCCCAGCTTCTAATCAGTCCACCAGTAAGCGCACTGCTTCGAGAATGATGCCCGTGAGACTGCGAATTTGATGCAACGGAACTGAATCTCCCAAAGTTTGCGCGCAACTTGTGGGATCGGAATGAGAGAGGAGCGATTCACTCGTCGGGTGCAGACACGGGCACGAGCTTAATGACTTTCATGCACAGTCAAAAGGCGGTATTGTGATTCTAATTACCAATGTGAATCTTAATTTTCTCCGGTTCAACACCGACGTGATGAAATTTTGCAATTTACGATCCTGTTTCGACTGGACTCGACGATCCTGGTTCTGAGCAATGCTGACCCAGTTTCGGTTTCCTGAGTTTTGCCAACTCAGAGTCCGGAAACAAGTTACGTGTGCTGCAAGAAATCTTCCTAACTCAGCTTATATTTGGCCACTTGCACCTGGCAAACTGTGGTCGAATGCACCGAGAATACAATGAGGAAACCTCGAAGACTGTGTTCACAACTTTTGCTCAGAAATCACTCATCGATTTTTATCCTTAAATCATAAATATTTATCCTTAAATCTTCTTGCATAAAATGTATAACTTTGTCAATTACATAATGTTATTTCTATTTTGATATAACAATATAATAATCAGTGAAATGCACATCAACATCAAAAAACACTTCATGTTCAAATATTGGAAGAATAAAAAATTTAAAAATGAAATAAAAATTAGTTGCATCACATTTATTATATATATATATATATATATATATATACATACATACATTCATTTATTTATAAAGCAATAAATTGAGAGTAATTTTTCTAAAATCTTCATTCTACCTTCCAAACCCTTCAGCAAAAAAGCCTGCCACTCTAATATATGTTCTTTACATCAATCCTAAAAAGCAGAAGAGCTGGTTTTTAGGATGTAACCAGCTCTTCTGCTTTTTATTCTGCCCAAATTTCTAAAAATATCTTTAATTTATTTAGTGGTTGATAAATAGTAAAATAATTATAAAAGTATCTATTACTACATGATAATTACTAATATTAATAATAAATACAAATACAAATCAAATTTGATTAATAATAAACTTTGTTATCTTATATATTAAAGAGAATAATTTTGTCCATTTATCTAAAAAAATTATATATATATATATATATATATACACATACTTACATGTCAAAATATTCATCTATTCATTCATCTATTTGATAATAGTTTAAAGATAATAAGGTAATTTTTTAAAAATCTCTTTTCTAATTGTCCTTAAATATTTTGATCTTTAGAATCTCAATTTCAAATCTTGAGTGAAGTCATTCTATAGATTAAGAGCTTATAAATTAAACTTTCTAATTTTGAGCTTTGATGTTGTCATATTATATGAAATATACCTTAGGAATGCACTAAGCATTTAGTTTTAGAAAAAAATTATCTAAAGTCTAAAAATTTCTTATAGTCTAAACAAAATGAGGTATTTAGTAACACCTTTTTTGACAACCATAATCCTTCTCAAAGTCTTAAATCTATGCAATCCTAAATTCTATTAATCCTAAATTCTATTAATCTTAAATTCTAAATACTATTAAATCCTAAATAATTATTAAATATATTCTAAGTAAATCTTAAAAAAATCCTAATAAAATCTTAATCAAATTCTAACAACTCTAACAATATTTTAAAGAATTTTGATTAAATCCTATAAAAATCCTAAAAACATCCTAAAAAAATCTTATCAAATCTTGACAAATCTTAATCAAATCTAAAATAATTTTTTAATTAAATCCTAAACAAATTATATTAAATTTTGTACAAATTCTAATCAAATTTTTTCTAAATCCTAAAACAAATCCTAAAAAAAACTATCAAATTCTAAACAATTTATAATTTTTTTGAAGAAAATCTTTAAAAAAATCCTAAAAAAATTATAAAAAAATTATAATCAAATCTTTAAAAAATTCTATCATATCCTAAATAAATTCTATAAAATCTTATTTAAATCCTAAAGAAACTCTATCAAATCTTAATTAAACTTTTAAAAAATTTAACAAAACTTTATCAAAATCTCAAAAAATCCTTAAAAAATCCTATAAAAAATCTAAAAGATCTTAATAAATACTAATAAAATCTAAAAAATTCTTAATAAATCTTAAAAAAAAACTTAATAATTTTTGATAAATATTAATCAAATTATAATAAAATCTTAAAAAATCTTAAGCAGATTTTAAATTTCAAGTAACAAACTTTAATAAATTATAATTTTAAATTATATTAATTTTAATTTTTTTTATAATAATAGATAAAAATCCAACTCATAGATTAAAAGATAATACAAAAAAAAATTATTGATGATATTATCAATAATACAAGAATATAAAATAAGAGACTTGAATCAGAAAGAGATTTCAAGAAGCAACTAATAAGAACTTAAATTATCTTGATGAGTATACAAATAATATCAAGAAAGGTAAATTAGAATTCTAAGAGATATGTTGTTGAAGTTAAAAAACTCTTCAATCATGACTTTAATATATATATTCCTGTCTAAGAAGCTTTTTGAGCAGCTTTTATCAAACTAAGAAGCTTCTTAAGCAGCTACTACCAATTTGAAAGCTTCTCGAATTCCTTCCACTAATTGCAAAGCTTCTTGAGATACTTCCATCAGCTAGGAAGCTTCTCAAGCAACTTCCATTAAGTAGATAACTTCTACATTGTTCTTAAAAGATTTTATAAATTTTCAAAGTATATGTCCCTAACATCACCTTTTTTTTTAGCGATGAGTTCCAAGAAGAACTCATATTTTTGGAAATCTCCCTACATACATAGAAAATTAAGAATACATTGTATCAATGAAGTTATGTATAATATTTTCTATTTTTAGATAATAGATTCTATTAGTCTTTGAAAAAATCACCTATGATCTTGAGCTAGTACCTCTATTATTGAAACATCACATCCAAGGATTTGATCTTCATAGTAGCCTTCAAAACATCCTCAAAACAAAATCTCAAACTTAAGAGGATTAATCTTTTCAAGTTCAAGTAATATCACTAAAGCTTAAGTATTAGAATCAAGACTAATGTGGTTGGATGTTGCTCCTAATGGCTCCAACCATGGTCTTATTTGGTGCTAAAATATATTGTCCTCACTTTATTCAATTAAAGGTTGTAAAAATTGTATTAGTTTGTTTAAAGCTTATGTTGTCAGATAGAAAGAATCCGCCTTGGAAAAACACCAAGTTCCTAGCTGCTACTAGAATTAACAAGGAACATATGAGGAAGCCATGCAAGTATCTTATATATTTGCATAATATTTATTCAAGCTTCCATATTATACTTATATTATATTTGTTAAAAACTTATATAAACATAAAATATAATCCTTTGTATAATACTTATATAAATATAAAGTGTAATCCTTTATATAATATTTATATAAATATAAAATATAATCTTTGTATGATATTTATATAAATATTTATACAAATATTTTATATAATATTTATAAAATAATTATATAATTATTTAATATAAATATAAGTATAAATAATCATATAATACATATAAGTAGAATATGTATATATTCAAGTATACCTCAAAATATAATCGCATATGAAGAATACAAGTTATACAACTAGTTAAAATTAAATAAATTACTAAAAATTCATCCAAATATCAAATCAAGCATGCTTATATTTTATAGAAAGCTAATAATATATTATAAAACTTATTAAAATTTCACAAACAGAGATCTTACCATTTCAAAGTTATGGCTAATTGAAGTAGATACTAAAAATTTCCAACAAACTGCAAAGATAGCAAAGCTCTTCTTACTTCAGCTTCTATTGTAATCACTTGCTTTCTCCAAATTTGATATGCAATAGCTTTTTGGAGAGCTCACTCTATCATCTAACTTGTCTTCAAATCTTGCATGTATACCTCTCAAACTTCAAATTTTATGGCTAGTTGAAACTACCCCTCAAACCCTAATGATAATTTACTTGCTTGTCACTTCATAGCTCATAAAATTCTCATAGAAGCTCCAAATATATTGATTTTTGTTCCCATAGAAAGCTTACATAAGCTACTATAAGCATCTAAAATACCAAAAAGATTGAAGAGATTGTCCAACTCAAGTAGTTAAACAAAGTCTCTGCCCCTCTTCGTCGGGTGGCAGTAGACCCTTTCCCACTCTCAACCTCACATTTCTTTCTTACAATTCCAAATACTTCAAGAAATAACTTGATAGAAAGCTAGCACAATTTTCCACACTCTCTATAAATCTCACTAAGAAAGAATCGAAATCAAACTTGCAGTAGCAACTCAAAGTTTCTGCCTTTGCTTCTCAATAGCAACAAACCTCACTCTATTAAAACAAGCATAACTTTTCACTCACAATTCCAAAACAAGCAAGTGAATAGGCTCTAGAATCCTCACAACTTGAAAAACACACTTTTAAAATTTCATTACAAAAGCTTTAATATCCTTGGAGCTATCTCTCTCTAAAATTTGCATACTCCAAAATTGCCAACCCTTGTTCTAGTAAGTGGAATATCTTCCCCTTTTCCTCCAGATCAACCCATGCCACGCCCACATGGGCAGCCAAAATCCTATAGGATAGGCCTTATTTACTCCATACTCTTATCTCTTACCCCTTACAAGAGACCATGTTACTTCAAAGTCAAGAAAAAAGGTAAAACAGCCTTTACCTTTCTTCCAACTACAAAAGAATCTACTCTAAGATAAAAGTAAGGTAGGAACAAAATAAATAGCCATCCTAATTTACTAATTAAGTGGCTAAAATAAATCCTTTCCTTAGAATATCTTCTAAAATAGTCCCTAGCACTCACACATAGATAATAAAAATAAATAAATAAATATGATATTTTTATATACTGCATGTAAATGCAGTATGACAACGTAACAAGTAAATTTTTTAAATCTTGTTCTTTTAGATATCTCAACACTTGAAGGTTTGACATGGTGATTGACTTGCTTCTACACCTCTATTCTATCTTAGAATAGATGACTTCATATTAATAAAGACTTTGATTTGACTCCTCTCTTATAAGTATTTCTCAAATCCAATCTTCACTGAGTAGTTATTATTAAACATATTTGGATTTGAGAAAATAGAGTCAATGAAATTAATGTATTTTTTAGATATATTGGCAAGATTTCTGATCAATTTATATATATATTCATTGATATCATAGTTATGCCAATGAACAAGATATTCTAATTTATCCTACCTATGTTATGAATCAAGCATATTTTTAATCTTGTATTCTTTATGATTTTTAATTTTGATACTAGGCGGGGATTGTTGTATTTTTCTTGGAATATGTAACTTTCTATAAAGCTCCAAAAGATGAACATAAAAAACTAGATGTACCTTCATAAAAGATGGTAGTTCTAAGCAATATATCACTGGTTTAAGTTATTTTTTGTACGGAAAATGGTCCTAACTTTTGATAGTCAAGCTTATCCCATGGCCACTTGATCTTAATGTTCTATCAAAGAAGCCATATTTTATTGCTAATACAATAAGAAAGCAGTTGATTTCTAAATTTATCTACAGATGTCTTATAAGCATCTTGAGCTACTTACAATTGAAGCTTCAAGGTTATTTGATATTTTGATAGATACTTTGCAAATCCTTCAATTGTTGGATTGTTATTTTTTGATAAATTCCATAGATCAAGCTTTGGGTGATATTCATATTTGAAGTAATATAGTATTTATTGAATTGAAGTATATATAATATTATTATATGCAACCTTCACTAATGACAAATATAAGATCCAATCATCTTATTCATAGTTGATGTTGCATCATAAATATTGCTCAAAAATTTAATTAACTGGTTATATTTGTCCATTAATTTGATGATGGAAAGCTAAAAAAAGTTTAATGTCTACTTTCAATATTTCAAAAAGTCATCTTCAAAACTTAAATAGGAATTGGAATCCTTGATCAAATACAAAATTATCCAATAGGCCATAATATTAATATGTATATTGTCAAAAAAGAGCCTTGTTGTTTCTTTACTAAAAACAATCTTCTTACAATAAATAAAATGAACCATCTTTGCAAGTCAATTAACCACCACAAAGATGTTTTCTAGTGAATTGGATGGTAGTAGATCCTTGATAAAATCTATCAAGATAAAAGATCATAGCCGTCTTGGAATATGCAAGGGTTACAAAAGTCCGTAAGGACGATGTCGAGGATTTTTGGACCTTAAATAGATGTCACAAGAGAGCACCAAGTCTTTCATAGCCTTTTACATTTAAGGCCACCAAAAATTTCAAAAAATAAATTCCAAGGTCTTATTAAATCCAAAGTGAATTGTAGTTAGAAAATCATGGCAAGATTAAAGAATGCGCAGTTGTATTGGCTCTTTTAGGATATATAAAAGTTTTTTAAAATATAAAAGGTCTTTCTCAAGCTTGAACTTGTGAGTATTTTTATTGAGGCGATGCTTGATATCAAAGGCCAAAGCATTATTAATGGTTACAGCATGCACTTTATTGAAAAAATTAGAATCAATAGATATTAATGTAATAGTGGTACAAAGACAAAATTGCTCCAGCTTCAACAAAATTGCATATTATTAATCATATATTGCCTCTCTTATCATTTATATAAGATATGATCTCCTTGATAAAACATTGGACAATCTTTGTTGCTTTCGAGGTTAATAAATAATAATAAAATTAAATCAAAATAATGACATATTCAATCAAACTTGACAATGATTAAGAATTTCAATTGATATAAAATATTTCAAGTTCTTGTAATCTGTGTACATAGTCGTAGGATGCATTTTTTTTTTAAAGAAAATAATGCCATTCTCAAAAAGAATCCACAATAGCAAGAAATTCTTTATTGTAGATTTTATAATTAATTTTGATAGCAAAAAAATTTCAAGAATAAAATGCAATATGATTGAGTTTATTGTCTATATCCATTTGTGAAAATACGGCCTCTACTGTAAAATTTGAAATATCAGTTTTCATATTGAATGCCTTTATAAAATTAGAAGTATTAATTTTTATATAAAATACTTTTATAAAATTAGAATGCAACAAGATTGGAATTATAGTGAATATTATATTAAAATCTTAAAATGCCTTCTCTATTGGAAGCTTCTATTCTAACTTATTTTTGTATGTCAATTAAATAAGAAGAGTAGCAACTTGAGAGTAATTTTTTATGAAGATTCAATAGAAGTTGACAAATCCAAAAAAACATTGTATGTCTTTTACAATCTTTGGAATGGCCTACTATATAACTGCCTCCACCTTCTTGGAATCCATCATCAAATTTTCAATAGATATAATGTATTCCAAAGATTCTATCTTTGATTGATGAAATACACATTTTTCTAGTTTAATATACAAACGTGCATCTTGTAGCTTTTATAATACCAACTTTATATGCCCCTTGTGTTTCTCCAAAATTTTCAAATAGATCAAGATATTATTAAGATAGATGACTACAAATTTCTTTAAATACTTTCAAAAAATTTCATTCATTAAATGTTCAAAGATAGCATGTATATTTATTAATCCAAAGGGCATGACATTATATTTAAAATGTCTATACCTTGTCGAAAATACAATCTTTCATTTGTCTCCCTCTTTCATCCGTATCAAGTTGTATGCTCTACAAAGATCTATCTTAATATAGATCTTAGCTTGGTCAAATTGTTCCAAAAGTCTTGAGATTAATGGTAGTGGATAACAATTCTTCACCGTTAACTTATTCAATGTTCAATAATTGACTCACATACGTAAAGAACTACCATTTTTCTTTATAAAGAATATAGGTACACTCATTAAAGACTTTGAATGTTTAATAAAATTCTTTGTAAGGTTTTTATTAATATAATTTTTCAATGCTAAAAGCTCGATTTGATAAAGGTTAAAAATTGGACTAAAAAGTGGTTGCATTCTTTCCTAAAGATTTATGGTACAATTATATGGTTGGTGCTTTGATAATATATCAACCTTTTTTTTTTGAAAAATATCTTCAAATTTGTTATATTGCTTTGAAATACTTATTGATGAAGCCATATCTTCTTTAATCAGAGTTGCATAAATAACAAATGGTATATCTTCTTTGACCAATCTTATAAAAGCCTTTGCTTCTACAAATAAAGGTTTATCAACTTGTGACTTTTTACAAAGTTTTTTTACATAGATTTTTATTAGAAATATCATTCTTTACAATCTCCAATCTATAAATGGATTATACTTTTTCAACCAAAAAAGTATAAGAATAATAAGATTTGAAGTCGTTCTAATAATATTGAATATAATTTAATTACTATGGTCTCTAAACAACACTTCTATAGGCATTATTTCATGGATAACACCACCAAATGATAAGGGTTGTCTATCTATTACTTCTGTATAAATAGGTTTGGATTTTTGTATTAGAGGAATTTTATAAAGATTAGCAAATGCCTTATTTTATTCTAATAAGACAATTGCTTGAAGCTTTTGATAGCCAAAATACAAAGAAATTATAAAATAATGAGCAAGTTGAGCACAAAGAGAGGAACCTGAATTGTTTTGCGATGTTGAATTGTTGAGCCGCATAATCCCTATTATGACTAAATATCTTTGTTTTTCTGAACAATTGCATTCTTAATTTTGATGATGTGTTGATTTTGTTTCTTTGGACAATTGTGAGCCTTGTGGCCTTCCTTACCATAATACAAACATAGACCTTCTTCCATCAAATGCTTCTTTTTTTGTACACTAAAAGGTTTAAAATGTATCACATCAAGTTGCATATCTTCTACTTTTGAATGTGAATTCCAACTACTTGTTGATGTAGTAGGAATGTGTCGAATTGTATATTGTCTTATTTAAGCCTATGAATGTTGATCTTGATGATGTTGAATTAATTGATTATTATATTTCATAGCTTGGGTGATGGCTTCATTAAGCAATTTTGGATCCAGAAGTAATAATAACAAATCCTTTATATCGTCTCTTAATCTTCAATAAAATTGACTCATCAACGCTTCTTCATGCCAATTGATGTTGCAGATTAATTGCCTAAAATCAAATACATAAATAATTGCAAAACACACCTTTTATTGAAATGCTTAAATCTTAGTTGTTGTTCAATGAGCCTTGTCATATTCACTAAATACTTTTACAAATGCTTCCATTAAAGCTTCAAAGTTATTTAAAATTGGTGATTTTTTTTCAAATAAAGAAGCAAATCATGATAATATTTGTTCCATAAGCAAGGTGTCAACCAATCCAACCCTTGATTCTTTTGTCAAATAAGTATCAAATTATAAAATTATTATCAATCAAATTTGATTGACAAATCTTTAGAACTTCAAAAGTGTATCATCATATTTCTCCAAAAGACTAACTTGAGGCTCTTTATATTGTTAAATAGGTAGATTTTTTTAACATAGTATGAGTAGTAATGTATCTTCAAGTGCAAAAATTAGAAGTAGATGCAACCTAGATTGTAGTATTCCCGATATTGCATTATTATAAAGTTTTACAATAATTCCTTCAATCTTTGTAGCCCTAGCATATAAAATAATAAGAGCACTTATGTGTCACGGACATATACATAGTTACTTACATGATTAGATAGAACTAGATAAAAGAAGGTAAAAGCAGGTTAATTCTATAATATCTTTAGAGAAACTTCCTAGAAACTTCATAGACGCTGCTTTGACTTTATAAGTGTCCATAGTAGACTTTTGGATTAGAAACTTGGTCAATAAGTTAGCCACATGTCGCACATGTTGGTAGCTTGAAGACCAAGCTAAATACGTGGCAAACATATAGGAAACTTGCCCTGCAAGTTTGACACGTGTCTTGCAACTTGGACACGTGTCTTGTAAATTGGATACGTGTTGGAGGTCCTATAGAACGTCGCCACTTAGCTCTTAGGTAGATAGTATAAATAGAGACAAGAGTGAAGCCTTCTTCACTCTTGTCAACTCCTTTCTTGTTTCTAGTTTGATTTCAAGAGTCTCTAGTGTCTTGTCTTTTGGCAATAGCCATTCCAGTTTCTTTTAATATATACACTACCTTGTTTCTATTTTGTTATATTTCTTTGAGAGTGTTTTTCACTTACTTATTTGCTTCCGTTGAGTTCTTGTCCTTGACAGATTGACAAGAGTACACTTACAATATCAGAGCTTTGTCTTTTCTTGAGTAAGAGTGGATTACCCCTTTCTCTTGACAAGACATAAGCGTGTTAGAAGTTGCGGATTACCCACTTCTAAACTGATATTGTTCTTAGCATTTTCTTTGTTATCAAGTCTTTCTTTTTCTTTTGCCTTGAGCAATATCACATAGTTCTTTTCTTCTTAGTGTTATTATGGCAGAGCTTATCGAAATGAAGACTGCAATGGCACAAATGCAAGAACAATTAAGGGAGTTAATGCTTGCAATGCATCAACTCAATCTACCACCACAAGGAAGAACAAGAATAGCAGAAAGTGGAGATGTAGAGATGATTGGAGCTGCTTCAACACCTGCATCAAATCACATTCCTTCTCCAATTGTAGAACACCCTGTAAGCGCCAGAGAACCAAGAATTGCCTTACCCGAGAAATTTGATGGTACGAGATCAAAGTTTCGAGGGTTCATCAATCAAGTACAATTGGCAATCGAACTTCAACCGCAAAGCTATCCAACTCCAGGATCACAAGTCAGGTTTATTGGAACTCTACTTTCTGGTTCTGCATTATCATGGTTTTCGTCCTTTCTTGAACAACGAAATCCCATACTGGACAATTTGGAAGCTTTTTTGGTGGAGTTTCGATCTATGTATGGTGAACACGATGCAGCTCGTGTTGCAACAAACAAGATCCGAATTTTACGACAAAGAAACCGCTCTGTAACAGTGTATGCTTCACAATTTTGACAACTTGCAATCGAAATCAAGTGGGATGATGCTGCACTCATCAGTCAATTTCTTTATGGATTACAATATGAAGTAAAGAAATTGATGCTCAATTTACCTGATCCTCAAACATTGAGTCAAGCAATCGATTTTGCTGTAAAGTGTGACAATCGACTTTTTGAGTTTCAATCCGAGAATCGTACAAGGGAAACTCAACGTTATTACTCAATGGCAACATCTTCACCAAATGTACATTCGGAAGTAGAAGACATGCAAATTGACGCAGTACATTTCAAACCTCTTACTGAGCAAGAAAAGATTCGTCGTCGCCAGGGAGGATTATGCTTATATTGTGGAGAACCTAAGCACACTGCTCAACATTGCCCAAAGAAACGACGCAACTATAAAATGAGGGGTACGGCGGTCAAAAGAGACAACATGTCGGAAAACGAATTTGTCTAGCTACAATAGGGACCGTGCAGCTGGAATCTTGTACAATTCCTAAAGAAGGTCCTATCCTCTCTTCAGAACCCTCTCCTTGTTTTATAATAGAACTATATTTAGGACCTAAAAACCACAAAGCCTCTGCTTTATTAGATTCAGGAGCCTCAGCATGTTTTTTAGATGAACAATTTGTTAGAAGTCGTAAAATACCTCTAGTACAAAAAACTAAACCTGTACATGTAGAAGTCATAGATGGTCGTCCATTGTCTTCTAGAGATGTCACTCATGAGATCCACCCTATAAAAGTAACAATAGACGGTCATAATAGTTACGTAACCTTTAACATAATTAAATCTCCGTCTAATCCAGTTATTTTAGGTCTATCATGGTTAGAAAAATATAATCCTAAGATAGATTGGAATTCTCGTAGACTTCATTTTTCTCAAAACGTTATTAACACTTCCGTCGATCAAGTAAAAAGCTATAAGTCTAGTATAGTAAAACCCGTACTTATAGGTGCAAAAGCTTTTATGCATGAAGCAAAAGGAGAATCAACTTTTGCTATTTATGCCACACCCGTCTCTGATAGTAAAAGCACTTCAAGTGGCTTTCCAAGCCAATACCAAGATTATCAAGATGTTTTTGAGAAAAAATATGCCGATATTCTTCCGGAGCATCGTTCATATGATTGTTCAATTGATCTCAAGGAGGGATCTCAACCTCCATTTGGACCAATCTACAGCCTATCACAAAATGAGTTGGCAGAACTCAAAGAGTATATTGAAGAAAATCTGGCCAAGAACTTCATACGCCATTCCAAATCCCCAGCAAGAGCTCCAATTCTATTTGTGAAGAAAAAAGATGGATCGTTACGAATGTGTGTGGATTATCGAGGGCTTAACAAGATTACTATCAAAAATAAGTATCCACTACCTTTAATCTCCGGACTTCTTGATCAACTGAATCAAGCTAAGATCTATACAAAAATAGATCTACGAGGAGCATACAATCTGGTTCGCATCAAAGAAGGAGATGAATGGAAGACTGCATTTCGAACAAGGTATGGACACTTCGAATATAATGTTATGCCTTTTGGACTCACAAATGCACCAGCCGCTTTTTAACATCTCATGAACGATGTTTTTTGTGAATTCTTAGATGATTTTGTTGTCTGCTATCTAGACGACATTTTAATCTACTTTAAGAATGTAGAAGAGCATGAAACACATGTTTGTCGTGTGTTACAAAAACTTAGAGAAACAAGGTTGTATGCCAAGATGGAAAAGTGTGTATTTCACACTACTCAAGTTGACTTCTTAGATTACATCATATCGAATAATGGCCTCATGATGGATCCTAAGAAAGTTCAAACAATCATAGACTGGAAGATTCCAAGAACAGTAAGAGATGTGCAATGCTTTCTGGGATTTGCCAATTATTATCGAATCTTCATCAAAAACTTCTCTCAAGTTGCAGCCCCACTTATACGTTTGACTTGTAAAGACAAGCTCGAGTGGAATAAAGAAGCAGAAGCATCATTTGAAGCTTTGAAGATAGCTTTTACTTCTGCACCAATCTTGTATCGCGTTGATTTTTCAAGGCATTCTTTATGGAAACAGATGCATCAGACTTTGCTTTGGGCGCAGTATTGTCACAAATGGGAATAGATGACAAACTCCATCCAATAGCTTTCCATTCCAGGAAATTTTCGGCAGCAGAGATCAACTACGAAATCCACGATAAAGAACTTCTCGCAATTAAGGATTCTTTTCAAGAATGGCGTCATTATCTAGAAGGCGCTTCTAGTCCAGTCACCGTATATACGGATCACAAGAACTTCGAGTATTTCATGTCAACACGCGTGTTGAATCGTCGTCAGGCTCGTTGGAGCATGTCTCTATCAAGATTCGAGTTCATTATTACATATCGGCCAGGAAAATAACAAGGTTTGTCCGATGCACTTTCTAGACGTTCTTATCTTGCACCAAAAGAAGGAGATGCAGCTTTTGATCAACAAAGAACGACTCTCTTGAAGCCGGAGCAATTTCATCTTTAGGCAACAAAATCAACATTAACTGTTGATTCAACTTTTCTCAAGTAAGTCCAGTTAAGTATGTCCTCAGATCTTCTTATTCATGAAATTAAGAATAATTCTTCTAAGTCTCATGATATTTTGAAGTTTGAGTTCAAGAAAAATCTACTCTATTTCAAAGGGCGCTTATATGTTCCAGAAAGTGAAGCACGATTACGTGTTCTTCAAGCTCGTCATGACTTCTTGGCAGCAGGACATTTTGGGTACAATAAGACTCTAGAGTTGATATCTAGAGATTTTTGGTGGCCTCAAATGTGGAAGAGAGTCAAAGATTTTGTAAAAACATGTGACGTTTGTTCAAGATCAAAAACTCCACGCCACCGACCTTACAGACTTCTTCAGCCATTACCCATTCCAGAACAACCATGGTCTTCTGTGTCTATGGATTTTATCACGGATCTTCCAAACTCAGGTTCTTATGACTCTATATTTGTGATAGTAGATCGTTTTACTAAGATGGCACATTTTATATCATGTAAAAAATCTATCACAGGCGAAGAAACAGCTAAACTTTTCCTTGACAATATCTACCGCTATCATGGATTACCTAAGGATATTATATTGGATAGGGGAACTCAGTTTGTATCGAGATTTTGGAGAACGCTTTTTAAGATTCTAAAGGTGGATATAAAGCTATTTTCAGCTTTTCATCCTCAAACTGATGGACAAACGGAGCGCGTAAATCAAGTCTTGGAACAATATTTGAGATGTACCATCAACTACCAACAAGATGATTGAACAACTCTTTTACCATTGGCAGAGTTTGCTTATAATAATACGGTACATTCTTCTACACAACAAACATCTTTCTTTGCCAATTATGGTTACCATCCACGACTTGATACTTTTGACTATTCGAAAATTGACAATCCTACGGCGGAAGACTTGGTAAATCATTTGTCAGAACTACATACAACAATGAAGGCACAATTAAAGGAAGCTCAAGAACAACAAAAGATAAATGTTGATGCGTATCGAAAGGAACAACCACAACTCAACGTAGGCGACAAGGTATGACTACTTCGTCGCAATATCAAGACTACGCGACCTTGTGACAAGTTGGACTATCGTAAGCTTGGACCTTTTCGTATTTTTGAACAAATTAATCCAGTTGCATATCGATTATGCCTACCCGAGTCTATGAAGATCCACCCTGTATTCCACGTGTCTCTTCTTGAACCATATAAGACAATGAACATACCAAGAAGAAGATAAGTGCCACCTCCTCCTATAGAAGTGAACAATAATGACGAATTTGAAGTGGAAGAAGTCTTAGATTCAAGGCGGCGCCGAAATAGGTTGGAATATCTTGTTCACTAGCACGGATATGATATTAGTGAGCACACATGGGAACTAGCAAAAAATCTGGCAAATGCAGCGAGGAAGGTGGAGACCTTTCATCAACAACATCCATCAAAACCAAGATGAAGACTTTCCCTATAAAAGAAACAAGATGTAGGCAAGATAACATTCAACTTTCTATCCTTGTTTGTAGCTTCTTTGTATTTTGTGACGCTAAGGAGATGGAGAATCAACAGCCAGCGGATTTGACTCAAGAGCCTTCATTTGCTGACCTACCGGACGAGACATTGCGACTGTCACAACCCTCAAGACGACGCAACCGAGATGAAGATCTTCAAGAATGACATGTTCTTCCTCGAATAGATGGCGAGATACAACGTGTTTGGTATCACGACCTTGGAAGAGATTCTCGATGTTTGGTGATTTTATTGGAGATAGGAACAACTCCTGACGGTGTTCCAGATGTGACATTTGAAGGAAGTTATGAAGGTCACAACAATGATCAAATAACAGGGTGGTCTTCTCGCCCTGGAATGGGACACTATCGATGGCTGAGAGGACCCATCAATTACCTTCAAAGAGAACAAAGATCAGAATATGTGGCAAATACTATTCGTCACATCTTAGACTTTCTACACATGTAATCACCGCTCCTCGTGGAACTCGTCCTTTAAAGGGGGGGTAATGTCATGGACATATACATAGTTACCTATATGATTAGATAGAACTAGATAAAAGAAGGTAAAAGCAGGTTAATTCCATAATATCTTTAGAGAAACTTCCTAGAAACTTCATAGACGCTGCTTTGACTTTATAAGTGTCCATAGTAGACTTTTGGATTAGAAACTTGGTCAATAAGTTAGCCACATGTCGCACATGTTGGTAGCTTGAAGACCAAGCTAAATACGTGGCGAACATATAGGAAACTTGCCCTGCAAGTTCGACACGTGTCTTGCAACTTGGACACGTGTCTTGTAAATTGGACACGTGTTGGAGGTCCTATAGAACGTCGCCACTTAGCCCTTAGGTAGATAGTATAAATAGAGACAAGAGTGAAGTCTTCTTCACTCTTGTCAACTCCTTTCTTGTTTCTAGTTTGATTTCAAGAGTCTTTAGTGTCTTGTCTTTTGGCAATAGCCATTCAAGTTTCTTTTAATATATACACTACCTTGTTTCTATTTTGTTATATTTTTTTGAGAGTATTTTTCACTTACTTATTTGCTTCCGTTGAGTTCTTGTCCTTGACATTATGATGGCATTTAATTTGGACTCAGAAGAGTTGGTCATACTAATGTCTTGATTTCTATCCATTTTAATAGAAAAAATAAATAAATTTATAAGAAGATAATATTAATTTAGAAGAAGGTAATCTACAACTTCTAAAATGCTAATATACCTTTAAGAAGAAAGATAATCTACTTTCTAATAAAAAAGATTCAACTTTGATATTGAAGATGAAGGCAATTTAGACAAATTGTGAAAGATACAAGAATACAAAACAAGAGACTTGAACTAAAAAGAGATTTCAAAAAAAAATTGATAAAGATTTGAATTATCTATATGAGTATACAAATAATACCAAAAAAGATGAATTAGAATTCTAAGAGATACGTTGTTGAGACTGAAGAATTCTTCACCCTTGACTCTAATATATATATTCTTATATAAGAAGCTTTTTAAACGGCTTCTATCAAACTAAAAAGCTTTTCAAACAGCTCCTACCAACTTGCAAGCTTTTTGAATTCTTACTACCAACTTAGAAGCTTCTTAAGCTACTTCCACTAACTAGGAAGCTTCTCAAGCAACTTCCATTAATTAAGTAACTTCTAGAATGTTTTTAAAAGATTTTGTGAACTTTCGAAGTATATGTTCCTAATAAATATATGGCTCTTCAATCTAAGATTGAAGAAGAATTTTAATTAAAAAAACTTATAATTTAGCTATTAAATTTTATTTAATCTTAATATTTAGCTTCAATATTACATTTTTTTTTAATATTTCAAAAATCCACTTTATCTAATATTTTAATATTTAGATACCTAAGAATAAGTTACTAACTTTAAGATGTCTTTTTCTTAACATCTCTTTGCATAAGCAAACCAATATTTTATAATTAAACCATTAAAATCACACCAAAATTAAGAACAAAGTTTTTTGCTTATAAACTAATATACAAAAATTCTACCATTGATTAATCTTAGATTTTCAAAAACTTGGTCAAAAATCACGCTTAACATATTGCCTTTGAAATTATTATATTTTTTAAAAAAAACAAAAAATAAATAATTAATAAAAAAATAAAAAAATAAAACAAAAATAAAAATTTTCTTATTGAAGAGCTTATTTATATCAAAATCCTACAAATTTTACATTGTTAGAAATTTCTTAAAATCTTCTTCTTAATCTCATATTTTGATCTCCAAAAGAATCATTTTTAAAAAATAGGTGATTATACCTTGAAGTTTGATTTTGATCTTATCTTACAAATGGTCTTTTTTGGATATCAATTTAATATATTTTTAGTAATTTTTATAAAAACCAACTCTTAACTTTAACTTAAAGATAATTGTATTGATTTTTTTTATTTTTTTATTTTTTTTGGGTCTATTTCACCTTATTTTGTTTCATTTATGATCATACAAAGTAGATAGAAGTTTTTTTAATTAAAAAAAAGCAGTATAAGACATTAAAATTAAAATTATGCTCAATCTATTAGCTATGATTTCTTAAAAAAATCTCTATTAATCTTTTTACTAAGTTTTTTCTATATATATTTTGGTCTTCATCCATCTTTTTACATAGTAGTTGTATTATAATATGTCAACATCAAGCCTTCAATTCATAGATTTGAAAAATATACTACTTCATTTAACTTACTTTTGTGTTTGAAGGCACAACATGTATATATAAGAAGTAGTATTTGTTTGTAAAATTGTTCATCCATTCAAAAGGCTATACATCATTTATACATTCATTTAGAAATTATTCAGATTCTTTTCTTAACAACACTTATTCCTCATACTTCTTTTTGTACCTTCACAATTTCTTGCATATAAAGAAGTAGACGTAAAGGATTGCATTTGCAACATTTGGTAAGGATGTGTATTTGTAAGTGTCTATCTATTCAAATATCTATGCATCTATCTATACATTTGTCCATACATCTATCTAGATTCTATTATTCTTTATTATATCTTAATGACTGACTATAATATGTTACTCCTAAAATAAAGCAAGGGGCCTCAATGTTAGTTTTAAAAAATAAAAATAAAAATTTAATATGTAGATATATTAGATATTATTAAAAATAAATTCAATATACAAAATTTTACTTCATTCAACTTCACATTAATGAATATGTTTTAAGAATAAAATCAACTTTCTAAAAAAAAATACAGCATAAACATATCGATTAATCCTTGGAATAAATTACAATTATCAATTCTTATCAATTAGAATTTTATTTCTATTTCAATAAATCATAAGTTGAGAACATATCACTAGTAATAAAACCATAAAGTTACCACAAAATTTCAATCAAACATACCAAATCATCAAAGATCCATAGCTTTCTCTACAGTTAGTCAACCCCATATTACAAACCCATTAGCCACAAGTTCCAAGAACAAACGTCCACTTTCTCCATGCAACATGCACCCTTGTATGCCTGAAAACAACATGGCTTTGAATGCAGTTCCCATATGCTATGAACGTGAAAAGAGGCAAGAACCTAAGCTTGTGAGACCAGGCCAAGTGGGATGCCCCACAATAACGCCATTCAATGCCGGCCTTGTGGACATGTGACCGTCGGAGGCGCGGTCCACAATCACGGCAACATGGAGTGATTTGCTAAAATTACTAGAGCCGTGGATTTCTAGTCTGAAGTTAGAACTGCAGATTTCGACTGAGCCACGGCGCTGAAGCACGCAGTAAGTCGCAATCTGAGTCGTGTTGCGGCAGTTTGCAGTTCCAAGGCCGTGATCGCCACTTCCGTAGTCGCAAAGAGTTGGAATTTGGATGATTTAACGAGCGTGATAGAACGGGGGTTGTCATTTTGATGCACATATTGCGATGAAGATGGTGTCAGTTGCATAGATCGACATCGGCGGGTCTCAAGCACCGTGCCTGGTGGAGGTTGTGTGGAGGGCTCCGTTCAGTCGACGATCGGTCTAGAAAGGGAAACAACGCAGTGGCCTGAGCAAGGGGCTGATTGGCGATCTAGACTTGGAGGACCAGTTCGAGGATGGATGGCCTGGTTCCGATCGTGAGTAGTGAGGGTGACCTGAAGGGCCGACGACGGGGATCGACTGCCAGCTCCCAACAGTGGTGGGATCCATGGAACGTTTTGTTAGAATCGTGGACATGGATGACCATCCGCGTGTCACTCGGAACGAACTCCTACACAGGATTCTCGTAATTTGGGTCGATCGGGGAAGTGGTAACGACTGCAGTTTCAGAAGTTTCGTTCAGGATTGGCAGGCTTGAATCCACGCGTCCCCTTACGAGGTGCAGCTGGTAAAATTTGTCTGCTGGTTGTGGTGAGCACAGGTGCAAGGCTGAAGTCGTCATGCATTGGCTGGACGGGCACACTCCCTCGGAGAATCAATGGTGAACAGCGCAGCATGTCCCAATTAGTCTAGGTGAGAGAGGGCTCCCACTCCGGCGCCCGAATTAGAAATTGTTTTTTCATGTTAACCACTCCCTGTACTGATAACATGCAGGTCTCGCCATGCCCTTGCCCTCGCCATGCCCTCGCCATGATTAATGTGTGGGCGACGCCAGCATTATAGCGACACCTGTCGTGTGACTGTAACTTTTCGGTACCTCCGTCAACTGTTGCAGCATCTCGTCACTAGCAGATAACGAACCCCGAGCGCAGTATCAGGCGAGCGTATGTGACGTTTCCCAAAAATAGAGTTACCTTGGTAAGCATTAACTAGCATTAATGTAGTTTGGGATCCTTTAGGAAGCTTTTGTGTACTTTTTGTCAGAAATTTGTCTCAGGAGATTATAGATAACCAAGCTGAGTTCGGATTCGGAGATCGGTTCCTTGCATGAAATTCGAGATTGAGTTCTGATATGTAGATCGAGGTTACTCTGTTGCTTCGCGTTTTCCCCCGCTGGTTGTGGAGATTGGAATGGCTTGAGTTGATTTGGCTAATGATTTGAGAAGGCTTGTCATCGTTGCGAGATGAAATGCAGCGTGAGATCTGAGGGCTGACCGTGCAAGAGTAGGAGAGTTAGCAAGTGGAGCCGAGAGATGGTGACCTTTAGAGCTTGCACATGATTGCGAGTCTATGAAACCAGTCCCGCGTAGATAGTTTCTGAAACTCGACCATGCCCCTGGGTTTAATATTAGCGCAAACAATATCTCGGGGGCTTGACATTGTAGACGAAACTGCAAATATCATGATGCTCGTTTCTATTGGTCGTTCTTGTACTGCCCACAGGAAAAGCGATCTGGTTTGCCTTGCTATGCCCGATCATCTACTTTAGGCTTTCGATCTGCACCCCCACGGGAGAGATTTTCGGCTCTTTAGGGTAGAGTTTTGGTCCCTGATAGGTTTAGCATTTTGTTGGTTGTTATCGGTTGTGAATTTTTTCACAGGGTTATCAAATTCCCCTTCGAATTCTAGGGAACAGTGTCTTGGCATCAAGGTTAGGAACTTGAACATCGATCAAGGCTTTAAGCATATTGAGAGTTTCCTTCGGAGGACTGATTGTTCGGCCTTCGGATGTTACACAGAATTTCGTTGCGTAAGAGGGCCAGAGAAGCAAATGGAGGGTTCTGTTGTTGAGGGGGGTTGTATTCTTAGCTTGGGAGTGTAGATGGATCTGGGTATTCAGGTGATTGCTTGAGAAGTGATGTTGGTGGGAGGATTTTATGTAACCTTTAGGAAGGCGAGGTAGAAGTCAGCGTGAGTTATGAGTTTATTTGACACGCAGCCGCAGTGGCACATACTTTCTAGCTGACGACTCCTCGTGAGGGGCTGTGATCACACCTCACGGAGAAAGTATACTAACTAGACAAATGGCCCTAGAAGTTTTACTTTCCTCCAAAGGCTTCATGTCAAATGCTGCTGCACAGCTATCGCTGCCTTTTCCTGTTGTCATTGACCCTGACTTGAGAGACGCACGGCGTTCGCGCCTGGCGAGGCGATTTTCTAGAGCAGCAGCCTCAAGTACTGGGCACAGGCACAACGCTGTGAGTCAAAAGAGTAAAGATGTCACCCCTAGCTCAAATTCCATCCCGAACTCATCCACTTTCGGCTCTGTTTCGGTCTTAGCGTCTGGCTCCCGCTTAGACCATAGCAGACAACGAATTTCAGAATCTTACATCTGTAGAGCAAATTCCTTTGAGCAGGCAGGGCTGCCTGATGGGGAGGGTGTAGAGGGGTTTCAGGAGAAGGATGGTTTTGATTTCGGTGTAACGAAACGATGTGTTGGTACACAGCCAGACATAATCGAACAGAAAGATCGACAGGATGGGGGCTTCGCAGATGCAGAGATTCCGAGATCTACACTCAGCCCCAATTTTGGATCCTCAAATCCTGACACCGATGAATTTTGGAGGTCGCCATCGCCCAATTTTGATGATGAGTTTCATTCAAGGATGATGTCTTTGGAATCGTCTCATCACTCGGGATCTAGAGCGAGCGACTTACGTGAATGCCCACCTTCGACAGCAGCGGTTTTTGACGTTGCCGAAGTTGAATCATCCCTTAACACTGGTGCTGATCCCTTTGGATCAAGTCCAGACCATGGCGTCGAGTCCCCAGGGGGCTCCACTGCGTCCAATTCCATCTCTACTCAAGGCAAAGATTCGCAGGTGCTCTGTGGGTTGGGGCTGGGAGGTGTGCACCTTCCGTCTTCCATAAAGAAGCTGCGAAAGAAAGGCGAAAGCAGAGTATTATTAGCCAGGGAGCAAGGATGCGCCATTAAGAAAGCATTCTCGTCCATGGTGTACATGATCAAGGCAGTGCAGAGCCATGCCCTACACATGCGGCAGGCGCTGTTCTCAGAGTGGGACGTAGATGAGGTTTTACTTCTTGTACACCGGGAGTTGCACTCGTCTTTCGTTTGGCTCTTCCAAACAATCTTCGCATGTACTCCGAAGCTCATGGTCTCCGTCATGATTCTACTGGCTAATTTCACTGTGTACTCCACGGGGGAGAATGTCGCCATAGCCATCGTCACAGAGACACCAGAGCCCATTGCCCTCTTCCTCTCGACATACGGGAACCCACAAGCATCGTCTAATCCTTACCTGGCCATCAGTACTCAGATATATTCTAACAACATGTTGAAGGATTCTGTGCCGACGCCATCTCAACCTGGCCCCGCGAGTCTAGGTGGTGGCTCTGGGGGCAACAATTACCCTTTTGATCCGATTGCAGAGAGCTACGATGGGGACGCATGGTTCAATAGTGCTCTAAACCAGAGATACATGTTCTCTCAGAAAAAATCAATTCGTGACTTCCACTCTCCTGGTTCTGCAGTCGATGAAGCTAAAAGGAAGTCGCAATCGAAGCGTGAGAAGCGGCAGCGCCCTACGCACCAAGATTTGTGGAAGGCGTGGGTTGACAGCAGCATGAAGGATTTGAAGCCCAATAGCAGTGAGCCATTTCAACATGTACAGCTAGGTCAAGACACAATTGGAAGGTTTGTTGCTCCTGTTGTGGTACATCTTGAATCCGACAAGTATCCTTGCTTCGACAGCACTGATCTCGAGTACCAGCACGCGATCACCATAGATCCTTTCAACCCTCTGCTTCTTGCCAACTACGCGCAGTTTCTTTTTGTCGTGCGACGTGACAACAACCGGTATGTGGCTCCTGCACCTCATCTTACACCATACTGGATTGTTTTGAAGCAAGAGCCAACTTGGGGGCTTTCTGGAAATTGATGCATCGTCTCACATTCTTAACAATCCGTAACATTATTCTAATGTTTTTGGGGTTTTCCTGATTTTTATGTCAGAGCTGAGGAGTATTTTCACCGGGCTATGCAAGCGGATCCCCTAGATTCGACCATCATTGGGCGCTTCGCTAGTTTTTTATGGCTAGGGCGGGGAAATCGATCCGCAGCCGAGAGAGCGTACAAGGCCGCCATAGCGGCTGATCCAGACAGCTCTTTCCCTGCAAGTAATTACGCAAATTTCCTATGGCATTTCGGCGAGGGGGGTGCATCTGGATCCTTGGCTTCATGATCCCATTCGCGACGGCTGCAACCCGCGCCGACGTAGGGCTCAATGAATAAGTTCCCAGAGTGTGAGTTGTAGACCTAGATAATTTTTCTGATTAGTGTACATTTTTGATATTTTGAGGGAAAGCTATTGATTGCGAGTGGGTTGTAAGATCAGAGCATCACCGTCCTACAACTGCAGCGCTTCTGCACCAAGAGTTTTTAGTTGACGGTATTCTAGCTTGTGAATCTCAGCATATAGCAAGAGCTGCAAATTGTCTGCGAGCCTCTAGCATAGAGGAAGACGGTGATTAAGTCGTGGTTGGTACATTCACCGAACAGGTGGGATGAAAATGTACATTTTACCTTGTAAATTACACGATAAGCACTATTTGGATCCCCCGGGGCCCAAGGATTTCTTACATCTTGGTTGCTCTCCGCTTAATCTGCATCGGTGGCGTAGAAAACAGAATTCTGCATGTTTGTTTTTGAAATCTGGTATTGCGTCATACTGATTAAACTATGCGTCAAAGTCCAGTTTCTCTTACAACCCATTACAAGCCGATCAACATGCTTCGGTGAAAGCTTTTGACAAAGATTATACACAGGTGAGACTCCAGCAACGACGGGTAGGTCAAGATTTTTTTTTTTTTTTTTTTTTTTTTTCTGTTTTAAAAAAGTGGCTTAAATCAACAATTCCGAATAGCACAACATGTGGAGATTGGTGACAAGTTAACATTTTTAAGTATGAAATGTGATTTTTTTTTTTTTTTTTAATTTATTATTATTATTATATGTGTAAGCAAATCCGCCTAGATTAATCTAAGTGGAACATGAGATATCTAAATTTTGATGCTTTTAGCATTTTAGTGTAATTTAGAATACAAAACAAGTCTTATCATTTTAGACTATGTGGTTAGAATGCATGGATTATAATTTTATTAAGTGTAATTTTTATATTCCATTTAATTATACTCAACATTATTTGAGTATTTTTGTAGTCATCTTAATTTTACTTCACTTATAGAGAGATTGGCATTGTGTTTTGGTTGCTTTTTAATTCTTGCCATTGTTATTGTCCAAACATATTTGTCTAGATTATTTTCTTTACTTGGATGTTATTCTATATATCTTCTTCAAAGGCTTTTGTATTGCATTAGATACATACATACATATATATATATATATATATATATATGCAAAGACTATATGATGTTGCAACATTTATATTGAAAGACAACTTGGATTGCAAAAAATACTTGTTTACTTGTAATTACTCTTTATGGTTCTCAACTTTGATAGTATAAAACTATTTTATGTATAAATAAGGTTGCGAAATTTTATACTCTATTTGCTTAAATAAAATTTCAAAATCCATAAAAAATTATGTTTGGTACTTATAGAATGCAAAATTATATTACAAATTTTTACCTATATTAATTTAGTTAAATTAATAATTTAAATCTTAAAATTCTTCCCATATTATTTTTACTAAGTTTTACTTATTTGTTTGAGAATATAATAATTTCTACCTAATTTCTAAATTTATTTTATTGGCTCTTTTTTTTATCTATTATTTATATATTAAAAGATCAAAATAAAGATTTTCAACTAGACTATAGAACAATTAAGTGGTCTTGGGATGTTTGTAATATTTTAATAAAACATCCTCTAGACTAAGATGGCCCACTAATAGATAAAAATTTAGAAAAAAAATTGGTCATCCTCAGGCAACTACTAGGAACTACTCCATTAGCCCTACCCAACTTAAATTGCCTCTTGCCTCATTGCCTAAGCTTATATTGCCTTGATTTAACTACCCTTGATTATAATGTCTTGTGCTACATATATTTGATGTTAGGTGTTGTACCTACCCTATCCACTTGCCGTAAATTGCTAGTGCAAATCTTTGATGAGTCTTTGGCTTGGACACATGTAATTAAAGCTAGTGGTTCTATTTTTGTTTCATTTTATTATCTATTATTTTTCTTATTGTTGTATCTTTTATATTATATGTGTAGTTGTCTCCGCTAAGTTATGCACGCATCTCTAAAACTTTTATGCCCAATTCTTTTACTCATGGTTGTAGAGCAAAATTCCTTGGAGCTGTGGCATTCAACTCTCTTCCATCATGGCTGTATAACACAATCCATTAGGATTATGCTTTGTAATTACTTTACTCATACTTGCAGATTTGTTTAGTTTAATTTCTTTTGTATCTATAATAGTTGTTTTTTTTATTCAAGTCATTAATTGCATTTTTATTAATTATATTGTGACTTTGAGATATTTAAATATAAAGATAGGAAAATAGTAGTATACATTAAGTATACGAATGTAGTTCAAAAACTTTGAGTATAAATTCAAAATGACATTTCAATGACAAAAAATACATATAGAAGTAACTTTTAAGCAATTCTCTCAAATTTTAACAACTAATAACCAATTACAAGTCACTACTCAATAATTGGTGCTGTGCAAATTTGTACAATAAAAAATTCTATAAGAAAAGTTTTAAATATCTTTTTTAATACATAAATAATTTAAAGACAAAGCAAATGTTATTAGTACTAGAAATAATATAATTGTAGACCAAACCAATTTTTGTACTAAAAGTATAAATAAACTTATTTCATCATAATATTTTTAAATACACTTTAAATTTTAAAATAAAAATGATGAAATAGGAAAAACAATTTAAAAATCTAATAAACAATAGAAAATTAAACAATATTTTAAAATTCATAAATATATGTACATATATATATATATATATATATATATATACGACAAGATAATGTATATTAAATGCTTTGTCCAATTAAATATGCATGTCTTGTAAATAATTTATGTATATATATATATATATATATATATAGTAAATAAGTCTTTAAATAACACAAAAAATTATTGCTAAATTTTTGAACCAAAAACAAAAAATATTTTTAAAATAATACTTTAAAATTTTAACATGTGACATATTATAAAATCAAATTAAAAGAAGTTAATGGTTTAAGAACAAGAATGTTTTATTCACACACAAGTTCAATATCAACCAGGATAAGCATTATGATCAAATCAGTCATGGCTTACGATCATAGCAACTTCACACACATCTCATTGAACGAATACTGGCAACTTGAAGCATGAACTCTGCAACCCATGGTGAAGATCTACGTGAGTTGTTGCCTTCGAATCGCTGAAATCAGTTTTTCTTAAATCATTCGCGGGCTCTTGAACGTCAGATCGATCAATAGACTGTGTTGAACCAACTGATATGTCTTGTTTACCGGAGCTCATTGCTGTGCTGGTGAGGTCATACAAGGGTAATCCCAATGCTCCACAATAAACAGTGTCGTTTCCAGTCGGTGGGCACTTTAATTGCGGGTTGCAGGATCAAGTCCCACTATGCCTCGATGGTGTGAATTCTTCCTTGAGAGTTGCATTCCGCGTAGGTCTTTGACAACAGAGCGGTTCGCAGACCTGCACACATAGGACCCAGGGTTCTTAGCGTCTTTCAACAGTTTGAGACTGTGCTAAGCCACATCATGACATCTGCAATGGAATTCAACTGCAGCAATTATCACTTAAGATCTACCCTCCGCCCACTTTCAGTCCCCATTAGGCTTCCGATTGACAAGTTACCGAACCCAGATCTGGCAACTTCAATGGCTTGCAAATCAGCAACCCATTGAAAACCAGCCACTAGCTTGGATTCTGGCAGGAATCATGCGTTGGAATGACCATCGAGGGCATACTCGTTTGCTCAACCTTGGTCCCGAAGCAAGAAACAACCGACGTCCATTCAGCCATGGCGACGGCACTACAAATTCTCACTGGTAGCGTTACTACATCCTGCCCGGAGTCCGAACACTTCAAACTCCATCAACAAGGTAAAGCTCATACAGTATTTATTTATCAGAGTTTCACAAGTCATTGTCAAAAGACTTTCATCATGCCAACTCTCTTTTCAAAGAAGATTAGTCTTAGTAATTTGGTGCGAATCAGATTATCCATTTGTTTCGTGACGCACGTCGAGCCATTGAATTCAGGTTCAGCCGACTCTTCTCAATGTTGTGATCCACTCAGTGCAATTGTATGACCAAAGTATACATCAATGTAAATTCACCCCTGCATCTATTTTGTATATATCAACTGCAAATTCTCTGCGCATAATTGAATATGGTGAATCATGCCTGGTCATTCTCTCGGTGACTTTGCTACCAGGTCTAACACACAAGGTCACAGCCAACTGCTCACCACAGCTACACAGGACATTCAACCTTGAACAGACAGATTTTAGAGGGCATGATGAGATTTGTGTACCGTGTTCTGGGCATGAAGAAGGTTCTGTCTCTGAGAGTGCAGAACTTGAAGGATGGACACATGAAGCTCCTCTGTTTCTAGTAGAATCCGTTTAAATTCCGTAATTCTTGCGTTGAATTGATTAAGTCGTTCCGTCGACATCAACAATCTGCACCTTTGGTCGTGGGTAGGCTGGACAGATAAGAACACACACAAATCTCTGTTAACATGAGATGTAAACTTGGGAACTGAGAAAGTACTGAAATTTGACAGAAGAACAGCCAGATTAAAAGATCGACAGAAGAACTGCAATCATTAATGATTATTAATCAAGCTTAATCACACTATGATCACGGAGTAGTAGTTCTACTTCTGAAAAGTGAGAAATCAAAACCATTCTTTAAACACCATTCATTATCCAAATAAAACTCAGAGTGAAAAATGGGCAAGAATAAAGATATAACATCGAGTATGATCACCGGCTAAATGGCAGGACATAAACAAAGAAAGGCCAGTGAAGGTTACTGCCGATCCTGCAGAAAAAGATCACCTAAATGCTTATATTCCCATGATCGACCATTCCAGATTCGGGAAGGTCGTCCCTTGCTGAAGCAGCATCAGTAGAAGCCGACTTCTCGCAATCTCGCTTCGAGTCAAATCCGATTTGTATCCTCTCGACTTTGCCAGTAATTTGTTTTTTTTTTTTTGAGTTGCGAGCAGACTCCTAGCCTCTACGTCCAAGCGACGAATCTATACATAAAACCCTGTTAATTGTCGTCTTACTAGCATTTCTTGTGTGCTGCCTGATAGACTGCTAAATACTTGACACGAACAAGATAATCAACGTAACCTCCCTAAACTAATTAAACAAAATAGAAGTAAATATTTCAAGACGACGACGGATGAAACACCGGTGTCCAGATTGTTTGCACGACGAATGCCGCATGATTTTGTGAATTTATCAAATTATTCAATCTTCCACGATGGACATCATTGACAAGACTATGATACAGCAATGAATCAACAAGACTACGGATGACTAGTAAGGCTGTGGAAAACCTAAACCATTCCTCACAGAATGTGAAAAATGCTGTATAAACAGGAATTTATAATAGGGAGTCCAACTGCGAAAATCAGTGAATCAACTTCATCCAGTCCATTCCTTGGCTTTCTGTAGGCTTATGCTTCTTTTCCTCTTCAAGCAGGATCCCAAGCACAGCGTCAAAAGCGTCAAATCTTTTTACATTTCCTGACATGCGTAACAAATGTTTACTTGTCACAACAAGAGTACAACCAAGGATCCAAAAACATTATCACCAAGACCTAGATACCCTCCCCCTCAAGTAATCAACCAAGCTCATCAACTCCTTACCGCCATGAAGCACAGCGACAGATGTACACTTCCGAAAGAGGTTGGCCAAATCTCAAATCTACTGCATCTCGTATTCACAAAGCATCTCCCTCAAAATGTCGTTTCACGAGCAATTCACAACCAAAATTGAAACCAATCTCTATGGTGATTGGCATCGGAATCATTCGGGTGACAATTTCTTTATTCCAATCGACTCTGCAAGTGTTTTGTAACCGGATGTAGTTATGCTACGAAGGATGTTTCACAACCGTAGGTCCAGGAATGGTGTCCATCACCTCGGAATCGCGGCATTGATGCATATTGCCACAAAACAAACTAAAAAAAACTACCAGGAGATTGCAAGTAGTTGCATTGAATAGGTTGGGAATTCGGATTTGAGTGTTGCCTGTGTTATTAAACAATTTTTTATTTTGATTACTTGAAGATAGATAGATAGGTATGGAATAAGTAAATATTCCTATTATAAAATAGATATGTTGATATGTGTTGTTACAAGGATTAAAAGTCTTAATATTTTTTTTAGTTCCTGTAGAAAATGTAGATTTAGTTTTGGATCTAATAATAACGTTATGGATGACAAGTCTATGATATGCTTTTGCATATGAAATTGAAAAAGATTATGGATTTATATAGGAGAATATTAAATCAACCCATCTAAATCTTAAATCAATCCACCATGTAACTTTGCAATTTGAAATTATTCAAAGACTCTTCTAGTTGGTTCCAATTCCTTTGCAATAGAGAGGGTGCTCTGGCCTAAATGACATGTCTATTATTTCAAGCTAACAACTTTGGATGTCCTCATAGTGGTGGGGTGTTAGTGTCCAGTACATACTATTCATGATGGCCACAAAGAGCCTTAGATATTTGAGCCTTCAAGTGTTTGTGATGGATCAATTTAAGATTTTGGTAGGTTGATTTAATATTCTCCTTTATTTGAATATATATATATATATATATATATATTCAAATAAAGGAGAATATTAAATCAACCTACCAAAATATATATATATATATATATATATCAAGTAAAAAAAAGTATTAATTATTTTTAAATATATTTTTATTTTTAAATTTTTTTAAAGATAACAAAAGATAAAAATATAAAAACATAAAGATTAAAAATGTAAAGGTAACAAAAGATTTCAAGAAACATATTTCAAAATAGATAGTAGAATATTGAAAAAAATATATTGGATGAATTTTATTTATTTTTTTATTTATTTTTTTAAAAAAGCAATAAAGATAGAAAAATCATACATAAGTGTATTTATGCATGTAAAAGATAGCTACTATATATATATATATATATATATATATAAAAATATAATCATAAAAAAATAGTTTTTTTGATACAAAAGGCATTATTAAATTTGGTTGGTAAAACAAGTATTTTGATTTGATAAGCAAATTTTTTATTGAAATGACAATATATTTAATAAGAATAATCTTGTTTTATAAAAATTATTATAAAAATTGAGATAATTTTTTTTTAATTAGATCTTGAAAATATTAATTTACTTTAATAAGTCCCAAATTTAAAGTTTCTAAACCTCAAATCTCATTAAATTATAATTACTGCATAGTAATCAAAAGTCATATTTATTTAGAAACTCAAAAGCTTCAAGTCTAAAATTTTAATACATCTTATTTAAGATTCAAAAAACTTTACTAAACAAGATATTGTAATATTTAATTCAATTAAATTATTATTTTTTTCACAAAGATTGTAAGAAGAATTTGTAGTTACTTTATTTTTATTTCTATTTTTATAAAACAACAAATATAAGCTAAAAGCGTATTTAATTATTTTAGTTGACAATATTATTATTATTGCTTTAGACTTGGCTTTATGTAGCAACTTTGGAACTAGCAATAACATTTTGTATTTCTTATCTAAATTTATTAAGTCTTCTATTAAAGAATTTTATAAAACAAGATTTAAATTGATTAAGTTGAAATAAATGGTCTTGGATGGTTGTAATAAACTATATATAACTATTGATTTATTATAGACTTGTAAGTTGATCCAAATATTTTGCTTGATTTTACAATGGATTGTAAAAAGATATATAATCTATATATACATTTAATTTAATAGCATGCATTCTTCTTAATTATTATAAAAATAATATAATAATTTGATCTTTAATCCAAGTCAATATTTTTAAAGTTAATATTAAATCTTATTTAGTTTGTCAACATAGTAAAATTTATCTAATTTTTATATTAATTCTATTTTATTTTTTAAGATATTACAAGTATTACTTTAGTTATTTTTAAAAAAATAGTTAGAGGGATTAATTTTTTAAAAACTAAATTGAGTATATATATTTTTTTATTTTAAAATAGAACTATAAAATTAAAATAAAGATTATAAGAAAGCATGACATTATATCTGTTTATTTAGAGAGCAAAGTTAGATTCTTTGGTAGAAGAAGAAAAAAAAAAAAAAAAAAAACAACAACAACAACAACAACAACAACAACAATAACAACAACAACAACAATTCTAAAAAGCTAATTCATAAAAATTTTAGAAAAAAATATATTTGAAGTAAAACTTCTTAGTGTTTTTTTTAAAAAAAATAAAACAAATAAAAATCTATATCTATAATAAATACTACAATTTTTAATCCAACAGCTCTAAATCTAATATGACGTACTTTTATAATTTTTATTAGATATTTGTATATTTATTATTGATCTATTTTGATTTATAATCTACGTAAAAATATATTTATATAATCTTTTAATATCTTATTTAACTTGTTCAAAGCTTTTATTTATTTTTTTATTAATTTTTATAATTGCTCAATATCCATGAAATAGTATTGTTATATTAAAGCTTAAAATATATATATATATATATATATATATATATATATTTATATTTATAATTTTAACTTTATGAAGTTAAAATTAGATTTTTAAGTATATTATATTAAAATAATTTTAATCATAAAATTTATATTCATATTTATAATTTTAAATATAATTTTTAATGGTTACTGTAAAATTTATAATAATATATTCATATATTTGCAGCTTTCATTACTTAATTATAATAATATTTCTTATTGAATTACATTATTGGACTATTTTTCAGCATATCATTTTAATAGGACTTATTTGTAGAACCAATTAATAGACAACAATAAAAATCATATCAAGATTGGAACTTCTATGAACTTGTTCTTTAGAACATTCAAACCATATGAGACTTGGCATGGAAATATCAAATAGTCTTGTTGTAAATTAAAAAACATCTTAGAACTCCTATATAGTCTTTTAAAATTTATGCAATAATGACACATTTATAACAGGTTGTCTTTTTATAAGAATAATAAAGAACAATTCTTCTTTCTTCTTAAAATTCTTTATTAGAAATAATATTCTTTTCTTTTCTTTTCTCAATTAGCATTCTAAAAAGTCTATATAGATATATAAAATTTGAAAACCACCAAAAAAGTATTAGAAGATCTTAAAGATATCTATTTAGTTGTGCTCTAATAAATTTATATTTTAATTAGATAAGTAAAACTTTTATATTTGTTTTATACTATGTGCAAGTATTATTATTTTAAATTAATTCTAATGAATCAAGAGATATTTATGTTGCTGAAGAAATTTAATGCTTAGCCAATTTGATGCTTTTTTTAGCATATATTATTTAATAATCTATATTAACTACTAACATTTTTCAAACCTAGAACATTCTTTAAAAAATCCTCTTTGATTTTATTAACATTATTACACTTTTTTTTAGAAGATATATTAATATATATATACATATATATATGTATATATATATTTATAGTTTTTACATTTGATTTTACAATATGGTTGATGAATATCCAAATCATAATTATATTATTTAAATTATTATATTTTAAAATAAGTATGAAGATTTATAAAATGTTACGATAATTAAGTATATGTATAAATTATAATAATATTTTATGTTTTTATAAAATTATCAAATATATATTATAATTTTTTAATAAACTAATGAATAACTACATGTAATATTTTATTGTATATAAAAGTTACCATATTAAATTTATATATACATATATATGTATATAAAGTTAAAAGAACTTTTTGTTTCAAAATGAACATTAAACAAAAGAGTGGTTGAAAAAGGTAGAAAAGAATTTTTATTATTATCATTTCACATCTTACTTTTAAAATAAATATTATCTCTTTTGATAAAATATAAAATATTGTAGTTATTATTTTTCAAATTAATATGTATAACTTTTATAATTTTCTATTAAATTATAGAAACTAAAGTAATCAAATTAATTGAAAAGAATAAAAAACATATTTTTTACAAAGAATACAATAACTCATATTTGTGATAAAAGTAGATACACGGTTTTTATATAAATGTTTTTGAAATTAAGTTCATGAAAATAGTTTGCTTATGTTGCAATAGTATGAAATAGATTAGCTTTAAAGTATAAAATAATATAAACAAGTTCTTTAATATATACACATAGAATATAATTATAGCATATAATTTTTAATATGTTTGTATATGCATATATCAATGCAAATTTGCATGATATTAAATAAGTTAAAAACATAAAATAATGCTCTGATCATAAAGATATGATTTAATTTAAAGTATACTTAAACTTGAGATATGATTTAATTTATAAGAAACATAAGGCATATTTTTAAATATATTTCTTATTTATCTAATATTTTAAAAATATTTAAAATTCAAAAAGTATAGGTGTGTAAATGATATGTAGAATTAAGTATTTAATTATAGTAAAAGTTTAATTTGCCAAATATTCACATGCCAATGTAGCATGGTTTGGGGAGTTTGTTTGATGTTTTTTTTTTTTTTTTTTTTTTTTTTTTTTTTCTAAATTATTAGTTTTAGTTATTGTGTATTTAAAAGATTAACTTCTCCATGTGTATGTGTGTGCGTATATATATATATATATATATATATATACACACTTTTCTTAAATTAATATTTTATTATATATTTTTTAACATATATTAAAATTATATTTTTTATTATACAGTTATTAAAATTAATTATATAATAAATACCTGAGTGTTTTAAAAAGTTAAAAGTTTTCTTATTTCATGAATAGATAAAAGGTGAAATAATATTATTTTATTTAAGTTTTAGTCATTATTGCGAAAAACCATTTTTCATGCTCTCAAGTTTAAGTATACTTTAAATTCAAATAATTGAGAAGAATTTGCAAAACAGCTCATTTGCAAAGTGATTTTGCTGTATTTAAAAACAAACAATCTCATACATTTCACATTTTCATTTTACGTTTGTTTAAACTTGAATCATTATCAGTTTGAACTTTTCTCAGTTAGTAATTTTTTAAAATAATTCTATGCTTTGCATGTAATACAATTGGCAATACAAGTAGGAATACAATTACATACAATTAGCAATACAAGTATTGAATTATAAAAGACAAATATTAATGTATTGAATGTATGTATGTATATACAGCAAGGATTTTTTTTCATCTGATTTTTTAAAGAAAGAACTGGATAATTTTCTTTTTTTCTTTTTTTTCTTTTTTAAAAGGTTTGCATCCATGTACACTAGATTAATACATGTACTTAAAAACCCAATATTATTTTAAATATACAAAAAAAAAATACATTGTTCCATGTGGAATTTTGAGAATATACTTGCACTTGATTAAAATTATTGTTAAGAAATCAGCCTAGTTTAATGGTGGTTCTATCCACTTAAAAGTATTAAGATGCATGACGATTTATTTCAAACGACATTAAAAATTAGCAAAGTTGATGACGCACAGCTACATCATATCAACCTACGATAATAAACTAAAGACAATAAATTGCACAGGTACCTGATCCTACTAGTAAAGAAAATGAGCATCATTTGACACTTCCTATTGAAGCTAACAATGTATTAGTTTGAAGTCAACTCTCGTTGACCTCAACGTTTTCTCAGTCTAGGCTTAGAATGGATCGCCAGCCCTATTGTTAAAACCCTGCCTTTATATCGACTCGGCAGCAAGCCCAGTCCTTTTCACACCAGCAACGAGGTGGGGGCTGTTCACACTGGCAAAGTGCAACAAAGCATGGCCTCCGAATGGAAGCCAGTTGGTTTCAGGCTGGGCTTGTTGCGAATCGGTTGCAGCATCGCCATTTTGGCTTCCGCAATCACCCTTCGCGTCGCAAATCCAGCTGCCCCTGCTTTTCATCGCCATTCTGGCCTCCTTCGACAATCCCTTGCGCTTCTTTTTCATGTCTGGCGGCGGTGGTTGCAGTGCCAACCGTGGCGCCATCACAACAGCCCAATTAGTCTCGGAGTGAGCAAAAGCCAGCTTCGGGGGCAGAAGCGGCCAGCGCGAGAGCCGATTCTTGCGTCGGTCGAGAAATTTCGCGTGTGTGGATGGTGGCGATGCCCGTGCTCGCATGAGCCCCATGGTGTGTAGGATTTTTTTCGAAGTATGTGGATTGCCAGCGAAGTAGAGCTGGAACTTTTTCATCGGAATTTTTGGCAAGTGTGTTTGTGAGGTTTTCGACCTCTCGTCGCGGTTTGAGGGTCAATGTGGATGGTGTTTGTGGTGCGGATTCGGGGGGGCAGGAGCGGAGTAGTTTGTGGCGTATCGTTGCGGTCGTGATTTTTCTTTTTACATTTCTCTTTCTTTGTGTTTGCGGCTGATGGTTGATTGTGGAGTTTTGAGGTTCATGCTAGGGTTGTTACAGTGTTCCTTATGGTTGTTGATGAGTGTCGGTAGTGGGAGTAGCGAGGTGTTCGTGGGCGCAGCATTTTGAGTACGAAGTGTGGCTCTTGGTTTGGTGTCGGAGCTTCTTGCCAATTAGGGAGCAGAACTCGAATTGGGCTTGAATCGGTGTTGTGTGGCTACTTTTGCGCTTCTGCTTGGGGTTTCTGCAAGAGCCTGACTAAGGCGTTGTTGCGAATGTGGTTGTGCGGCATTCCTACTCAGTGTTTCGATTATCGTTGTCTTCTCGATTCATAGTCTCTAGGATTGTTTTAGCTATTGTCGAAGTTTCCTTTTTAGCATTTCGCTTGTGTTCGGAGGTTTCAGTCGCAGCCTAGGTTATTTTGCTCGCGAATGCTGCGCTTGTTCTTCTATTAACGATACTTGCATTCGGCCTTTCTCAGCGTGGTTTTTGATTTCGAGGCAATCCTTTATTCAACACCCTTGTGCATTTTCGTGCGCAGGCTTCAGTGCCTGAGGTAATTCCGATGACTTCTCTTGTTTCTTTACGCGCTCATTTCCTTTGTTGATTAACTCTCTTACGAATTCTTACAATTTCTTTTAGATGCTATGGTGTCCTTGAGCATGCCGTTTGCCGGTTATACCTAGTGAGAAATGTTTGCCGGTTATACCTAGTGATTTTGAATATAGGTCTTACAAATTGAGGTGAGCTTTTAGACGTCTAATCCATATTGCCAGCACTTTTGGTGGATTACTGATCTATCAGTAAATATTGTCGTAGGATCTAAAAAGTAATGGCGCCTCGGGGGCGTGGAAGAGGAGAATTCAAAGGTCAGAAAGAGAAAGTTAAGTCGATGGAGATTAGAGAACCAACGTACGACTCGGACAGTTACGAGAACCATGTGATAGATCTTCGAGGTTTGTAGCAATCCCTTCACTTGTGCTCAAATTTCTGGCCTTCAATGTATGCTTCCATCTGGTTGAGACTTTCTGTTCTGTGGTTTGGCTTTCCTAATTTTGTTTGTTGGAACACTCCTGGCTACTACGTGTTTCGAACTTGATTCTTGATTTATTTTAACAGATAATTCTCTCTCGAGCTACGGTAGTGTAGGTTTATGGAACTGCTTGCCAAAGAAAAAATAAGAACAGAACTCTTTTACTGCGGCGGATTCGATAATTCAATACTTATATTTTCATCATAGTGTCTGCTGACTCTCGTAAATGGGATAGAAAGTTGTCGTGGAATATCTGTGCCCTCACGTTTTTAGATCTTACTCATCTCTCAGATTGTCATTGTTTGTCAGTCACTGCAAATCGTTTCCCTCTAGCTCGCGCAAATCCTTCAATCTGTCTGCGTAAGATTTGATTACCGTTAATAACCTAGACAGCTCGTCCAAATCTCGAATCTCCCAACGAAGGTCTTGTCATGTTATGGCGCTGTACATTAAATGACGTTCGGCTAAACCTGAGGGTGGTGAATTACTGAGGCGCTGTACATAGTTAACCCTTAGATATTTACGCGTCACTAGCCTGAGGATTGAGTCAATCATCTGACAGGTGACAGAAGATTAATGGCTTGAAGGATTGAGTAATCTGATTTTCTGCTCTTGATGGAGCGCCTCCAGCACTTACGATTTCTCGAATCAAACTTACTATATTGAAGAAACTGTACATGCAAGCCTGATATGGAGATCAATCACAATCTCTGAAGGTACTGGCTATTTTTGCTACGCAGTGGAAGTTTTATCTTCGAACTGCCGGCTCTAAACTTTCACAGTACTAGGTATGAACCCATCGATTATGATAAATTAGGGGTCATCCGAAATAAGCATATCGAATGCCTTCAAGCCTACGTTGTGGCGTTTTGAGCTCAAGATATTTACTAACATATGAGTTCAACACTTATATGTGGAGATTGAAATGCTACAATGTTGGAAGTATGGCAGATTTGATGATTAAAAATGAGGAATCTTGTGTCTGAACTTTTTTTGCTGTACAGGTGATGATGAGTATCAGAGCACGAGGCAAAAGGAATCAGACGCAGGGAGTAGTGATTTTGAGGATCGTTCATCTGTGAAAGAAGAGGCCCAGTCACAAAGTGAGGGCTCTTCCAAAGAATATCCGGAGTCTCAAAATGAAAGCTCATCGAAAGGAGACGCTCAGTCAGAAAACGAGGGATCAATAGGGAATAGTGTCGGCCAAGAAGTGGATGTAGGAGGAAGTGATTCAGGTATTCCTCTCAAGTAGGCTGTTAGCTGAGACTCTTTTGTTATTCCTTTTTCGGATTACTTCACAATAACCGTACTTAGTTTAAAACTTATACACAAACAAAGAGTCTACCTCCCTCACAAACTGTCTTCGACGATGTTCAGTGATGGTTACAAACCATAGTGAAGTAACCGAGAGCGAAGAAACTCACAGCGTAGAGTTTCTAGGGGGTGCTGTCTCAAACGCTCGTACTCCACCAGATCCTCAAATCGCTGATGTAGGGTTTGGAGCTGACGGCGGTGCTGACGAAGGGACTTCTATGGCTGTAGCAGAGGCCTCTCCACGGTTTAAGCACGGGCAGCTTGTGTGGGCAAAGTTTGCGAGGTTTCCTTGGTGGCCTGCTGAGGTCTGAGTCTCTACACTATCTTTCTTTATTTCTCTCTTTGACGAAGTGAAATGAATGGAACTAGCGTTTGGAAAGGTATCCTTGAAATGCGAGATAGCAAGATGTTTAAGATAAGACTTTCTTTTTATTGTGCGTAAAATTTGTGATGCGGGCCTCTTGCTATCATGCACGGAGTTTTTGCTTGAAGGTTGCTTCATCAATCTATGTCATTGTATTTATATAGCTGTGATTGGAGGAAACAGATCATCAACGAGAGGGCCTTTCAACCAGGTACTGGCGGTAACAGGCGAAGTAATACAGATGTTTTAGTGCGCTTCTTCGGAACTTACGACTAGTATGTGCTCTAACCCCTTATGTAAAACATTTGTGTCCCTGCAACTCGGTAAAAATTCGATCGTTTGCTTTTCAAACAGACAAAAATGCGTACCTTTTAGTTATTATATTTAGAATCCTATTACAATGTGGAAGAAAACCTTCTATACATGCATCAACTAAATTCTTCTGCTGCAAGTAGTTGTTAATAATTTTTTACTTACAGCGAGTTTGTTATTGGATGCAGTGGTTGGGTGGATCCGAAAGTGGGTTTATCAGAATTTGATGTGGTATGTATACCCAGTATTTTTATTGTATTCTTCCTTTCTTTGGCTTTGTTGTAAATTATTCCTGCTGTTTCTAGTGTCGTGTCATCAAGACCTCTGATTATCAGGGGATCTGTTGCTATGACGAATCAGCAATTTTCAGTTCTCACTTTTGAGGCTCTACTTTGCTAGTAAAGTTCTTACAGATGCGAGTATTATCGTTGAACCTTTTACATAGTTCTTTTGACATCGTTGCAGTATTTTGACTTGGTTCATTGCATGAGATGGTTTTTTTGTGGGCTTGTGTTGATACAACACAGTTGATGAAAACTGCACTAACATCTTGAAGAGTATTTTGTTATTTCCAGAAGATGCAAGAAAGGAGTAGAATTAAGAAGAAGGCACTTCAGAAGGGAATTGAAGAGGTCAGTGTTTGGCTGTTTGTATTTCACTTTACTCCAAATTTAGCCTATGATGTTTTGACACTGAGTATTTATGCTAACCTCAGATACTCATTCATCTCATGCAACCTGTCAGCCCTTTCAGTAAAGGCAGGACACGAAATTCTTGGGTATAGCATCACTTAAGAGCATCGAAGTTAGAGCATTAGATTCGGACATCTGGTTTACTGTACTCAAGAAGCTCTTGAGATATAGACTTGAAGTAATTATTCGATTTTGTGCAGGCACTTGAGTATCGTAGAAGTGGAAAGCTTCCAGAATCCTTCACGGTTTCTACAGAACAAGAGGAGCCTAAAACACCCAAGAAACCACATAGCAACGGTGCGCATACACAAGATCTGAATTATTTTGAGTCCTTTTCTTTCTTTGTTCGAATGTCTTTGGATTTGTTTATTTTAATAAAAAAATTCGTCATGACATAATGTCGATTTTCGCTCCAGCAATATTAAAGTCTGCCTAACTTTGTTTTTGTCCCTGCATAAAGAAGCAAGATATACTTAAAATCAGTATTAGATGGACTCATTGATGTAAAACATCTTGGCATTGTATAATGAAGTCAAAACCAACAATCTATGGCTAAATTAACTCATGTGGATTCCCTGTGCAGGTGTTAGTGCAAATGGAACGGGCCAGCAAACCCCTGAAGATGAGGGGACAGAGCAAAGACGAGCTGCGCGTAAACGGAAGCCTAAGATTCTTTACGAGGTACAATTGCCTGTCATTTTATTTATTTTTGATGATACATAGTCTTTCTGTAGCAAACCAACATGTCCTTGTATTGTACACGTGTACTGATTGTATATCTCCTGTACATCCACGCTGTATGATGGCGAGGTAGATGTCGTGGTACACCCCAAGAAACCTTTGTAGCGCAGCATCTGAACCCTTATATCATTTCCTTATCATGGTACGGCATCTGCCACAAGCCTGTAAACAATGTGGTGCTTGTGTGGTGGACCATCTATTTGGATAGTACTCATGGAAGGGATTTCTGCTTTCGCGATACAGGAGGAGGAGAGAGTACAACGAAAACCAGAGCGAAGGTTGAGAAGGTTACGTATAATGCGACAGCTTGGGTTGGCTGCCCCTACAGGATCTCCCTTTATTTTGGACACAAGAATGCTAGTTTAGGAAATTGAGACAATTCTTTTTTTAGCAACTCGTCTCAATTTTTGAACTTGATGAGACGTTGAAATCTGGTAGAAAGTCAGTCAGCTGCATGTAGTTTTAATCATTTCCATTTTACATTAAGTAATCAACGAGCAGTACGTATGTCTTTGACACCTTCATTGCCAGCTTTGTCTTCCTGCATCTGCTGTATAACATGCTGTAGCAGGGTGCACGCTCTCAGCAACCCTGCATCAATTCTTGGCTGAAGTAAAGTCAACCGCCCGCACAGGGAACACAATTTTTTGCTACGACATTCATATATCACCTCGTGCGTTCTGTGTCTTGTAGTTGCTTAGGAAAACTTATTTGCTCCGCGTTGAGCTATAGTTCGTAGCTTCTTGTGGACGTGAATGAGTGCTGTGATTATCAACTTTGATTTTCTTGCCACTCACGTTATGTCGGCCAGTGGTTGGGAATAGTATTGTATTTTCATGCCCGAACTTGAGTGCTTTGCAGGATACGTCTAGGTTAGGCATACTACATCAAACACGGCTACTGCAGAAACACATGCAGTAATTAGGCGCTTCCAACTGGCGGCTTCGTCTCTGTCTTATCTCCTCCGAATTGTTTCTTCCGAAATGCTCTCATTTGATGTGATCTGTCTGCTTCTACAGCAACTCTTTTACCGTGCAATTTTAGCATCTCTAAGTCTACGTCAAATGCTATTAAAAAGTCATTCTCCTTCGTGGTTTCTGCCATATTACACCTGCAATCATTATGAGAAAATTCCTTAATAATTCCGTTGGAATGATTCTAATTCATCCCTGAAGCTTAGGCCTCCTAAGCGCCTTTTTCCTGCACTTTTCTCTCACAGTGTTTGCGACCAGGATTCCTTTGCAGTCAAAGTTCACTACCCTGTTTAAAAGCTAGCCGGTGGGTATTAAAGTTAACCGAAATGTTATGGATTTTAGGTCCAATTATGATGGTGTCACAATATAATTATAGGCTCGAATCTTTAGGAGAGTTATCCGGATCTTCTGGATCTGAATGCATCGGGCACAATCCGAATATGATGACCACGAGTTTATTGCATTGTGAGGTTGCATGTGAATCTGCGAATTCTCTTCGGGTCTTTGATTGCAGTTGTTTCGCTGCTTGAAGGTGACGTGAAAGCATGTGAGCATGAACTTATACGTTCTTTCTTGCACCAGAGCTGACATTCGCGGCATTGGTAACGTAGAAAAGCAGTGCACCCCTTCACAATCAACCTGCGAACTGCATTGATTGATCGTTGCTATGATGGTAAAGTTTCAGGAATGATGAGACGCCCATGATTTAGCAGAGACGTGAGCAATTTGTAGCGTGGAAGGCTGTACCGTTCGGTGACGAAATCTATATCTCCGTCGGATAGACCTATATACACATAATTTGTGGTTTGAGATCAAAACAGGGTATCAGTGCTGTGTTCGGAGTCGACCTATCTGACGAAGAGGGTAAGTAGCTTTTGGTTGAATCGTTTTCCAGGAATATTATGCGACCGCGGTGTGGCACAATGCCGGAATTTGTTATAGATTCCGCGAAGGCTGCGAAACTGCAGCATGCGTCAGGGATAGGAGTGGAGCAGTTCCTTGCGAGTCTCGTAAAGCCGACGGCGGACTTGGCTCGCCCTCCTATTTCGAAATTTCACGTTGGGGCCGTGGGGCTAGGGATCAGTGGGCGCATCTTTAGAGGTGTGAATTTGGAATTTCCAGGGCTTCCTCTGAACTGCACCGTGCACGCCGAGCAGTTCCTCGTCGCCAATGCGCTGCAACATGGCGAGAAGCAGATTGTATTTCTCGCGGTGTCCGCTGCCCCCTGCGGTCATTGCAGGTTCGTGCCCAACTTCCTCACCAATATGCATCATCTATCAAATGTATTTGTGGATTTCGAATGTGGTTAATTGCGTATTCTGAACATTCTCTCAAACTTTCTAGACATGTACGGCCTTGCCGTAGTGCTGTTCGGATTTTCGTCAACATAATGCCCCAAACTGAATACGACAAAGATTTGTCTCACACACGTCGATCATTGGGAGGATCGATAAAGAGAGCGAGAGAATGAGAGAGTTGGACCTAGATACTAATACTGCCACCACTATCAGTATATATATCTATATATCAAATCAAGATCCTATGTGCTCTCTATTTGATGTAGCTCTTGAGTGAATTCGCAGAAATCATCAAGATTATGGCCTGACTGCTTGTTTCTGTTTCATCAAGTATCTTTTGATGATTACTGAGAGTAGACCTGGCATCATTTGAAACATGCGCGTAGTCTTTTTTTTCGTCTAATACACTTCTTATTGGTCGAAACCATAAACATCTGCACCTCTAAGTAGGATTAGTGGCAATGTTCTGCGTAGATTTGCAAGTTTTTTTTTGTTCCCATAGAATCGTTCTTTCAGTAATGATGTCCACATTATCATAGCCTCAAGGATCCCTGTGCTGACTAAAATTGTGAGATTGTACGCGTTGCATTTGGATGCTGCAGGCAATTTCTTCAGGAGTTGAGAGATGCAGGCAATATCAGGGTGTTGATAACAGACGGAAAAGACGCCCAAGTGCGCCAACTTTCCTATTTCCTCCCGCATAGATTTGGTCCAGATGATTTATTGTCCAAAGACTTTCCCCTTCTCCTCGAGTCAAGGTCCAATGGCCTCGTTGCCCCAGGTACTCCAGCGATTTCAACTGGGGAGGATTGCACAAACCTTGACGTCGACCTTCACCCCAACATATGTGAAGAGGATGTAGCAGACAAGGAGGGGCTCACAGAGTCCACGGAGCCCAACTTGTTGAAGGAGCCAAGCCTGAACTCCTGGTTGCGTAACAGCAAGCGCTCTCTATTAGAACTCAAAACTGCGGCGTTTGTGGCTGCCAATGCATCGTACGCGCCCTACAGCAGGTGTCCCTCTGGGGTAGCTATCTCTACTAAGAAAGGCGAAATCTATCGTGGTTCTTACATGGAATCTGCGGCTTACAACCCAGGCCTTCCTGCTCTTCAAGCTGCAATTGTAGCCTTTATTTGTGGAGGGGGTTCCAACTACGACGAAATTGAGGCTGCTGTTCTTGTGGAGACAGTAGATGCCCCTGTGCGACATGCGGCTACAGTCCGTCTTGCTTTGGAGAGCTTAGCCCCACAGGCATCCTTTCATCTTTATGAAGCTCATGTACAGAGGAAACAATAGTGCTCGATCAAAGAATCAAATTTACATAAGACTCCGATTGATTTAGGGTTTCGATTATTCTTTTTTTAATATGTAGCGCACAAAGAATGTTAGGCAGGCTGCTTCTCAGCTTCTGCCATGGCAGATGTGATATTCTGACGAATTCTTGGCAGGGGCGTCGTCGGCTACAAGAATTTGTGAGGTACATACCTGAAATAAACCAGTACTCTTCGGAGCTGGAAGTCGTAGCCCTCCACTTTGCCTTCTTAGTTACTTGGCATTTTGTGGATCACGCTTCACTTGCTCTTCAAATTCATTGATTCTGTAACATCTTTCAACATGCTGGAGATTTATTCTTTAAGTTAAAATTTACAAGACAAGCTTGGTAGCTTTCCTATTGCTGTATTGTGCTTTCTTGACAAGCAATATAAAAAGCCATCCTCCAGTACATCCCCAATCACAGGCTTTAATTTAAAGCAAAGTTTCGTGCTCCATACTACTTCACGCAGCTCACATTCCAACTCAGCTCATAGTTGTGTGTTTTGGAATTCTTTTGTGGAAGCTCAGATGAACTGCCTCGTTGAATGACAGGGTTGGAGATGTGTGAAGCTACCGTTTGTTCACGGCATAGTTTGCCCTAGAATGAACCTGTCGCTCTTTGTGACACAGTGCAGGAATGTTATGTTGTTAAAAACGACACCAAGAACACCCGTTTTTTTGACGACGTTCAGGATTGTGAGTTGATTGTGTACACTGCAACGACTCTTCCACCCTGCCTTGATGGGCGCGCGTCACTAGTCCATGCGAAATTCGAGCATCACCAGATCCGTCACAGCAGGTGGGTTCTCCCTCTCCTGCCCAAGGACGCCGGAGTAAAAGTATAGGCCAGTCACGTTGTCATTGCTACGTAAGCATGCTACTCTTCCACCTCACGGTCTTCACCTCACCACCTCCTGTGGTCGCCGCAAATATTCATCTTTCCTGTAAATTCTACGTGCGTCGAATCTCTCATGTATGAAGCGTGTGGTCTTTGCTGTCTCACTCCATTGCACTCAATTAGACAAGTAGAAGTATTTTCTTATTGAAGTTTAGATTATGTAGCCTGAATATGATGTCTATCAAGGTAACTTTAGATGATTCCGTCCCGACTTGCTTTTGGTTTGATCTCAGTTCCTGCGACTATAATCCTTTTAAGAAACAAATCATGATCATTGGTTCTTCTAGATCAATGGATTAACGTTAATCTTAAACCGGGTTTGGTTCAGGTTGAATTAGGTCAAGGGTGAACTGCCAGAGGAGTTGATGGTATGCGAGAAGGGAGGAGAGAAGGAAACATGCGATTGAGGACATGCTGTGGTCTTCTTTCAAGCAGGTTGTTGTGACCTTTGGTACACCTCTTACAGTAATAGAAGACAGAATCTCGGAGATTTACTGTTGCTGAGGGAAAGTGTGAGAGGGTCATCAGTGGGGCGGACATTACGGAAGCTAGTGAGAAGCATATCGATACAAAGTGTTGCGAACACCGCCTGCTCAGCCCCGTCCTCTGTGATGTGATCATAACTGCGAAGCGCACGTTAGTAAGATCATTCAAAGGCTCCCTTGCTTCTCTCTCCGCTCCCGAGCTCGGATCGATTGCAATTCGAGGTTTGACTAGAATTCTGTCTTTCTATTGCAGCCTATTAGTTCGATTGAGATTGATTGAAACTCATTGAGACTAGAATTGGAATTATAAATTGCAGTCTAAAGCGATGTAGACAGTAACATCTGAAACCTAAATAATAATTCGAAGAAAGTTACTGGCATGTTTACGCAGGAGCACTGGGTTTCATCAAGCTATCTCCAGAGCATTTCGACGAGGTATTCATGGGAAATGATTTTAGTTAAGGTGTAGGTCAACCTTCGGCTCGCCAAGCCGCTTTGGTAAGTTGCTTAAACTCCTCCTCTTGAATTCCCAGTCTTTTCATGTGCAGGGAACAAAATGGATATTCTCTTGAAACTATTGAGAAGCAAATGCGCTATTTTCCTGATTTGCTTAGCCGAAGATTTTAGATTACAGAGACAAGGTGCCTACGGATTAAATCAACCAATGTAGATTGCAAGTTGGTTCTACCTGACATGGCACTGCGATAATATAATTTGTTTCCAGAAGGGTGGACTGTTACCTGAAACTGTTTGTAGTACTGTGCATGAAGAATGCGCCTCTGGCATGAAGGGGACGACGAAAAGCCCCCCCCCCCCCTCCTTTTGTGTGAGATAGATCGGAGTCTCGTTGGTTTAACTTTGTCTCGAGAAATCAAGATTCTGAAACACCAAAGTCCTATTTAGACAGCAACGAGATAGAACAGTTTTGCTTTTGCCTGAATGATCAGTGCTTGCACTTCCTACTTGTAAGAATAGTTACAGGCCAGTTTGATTGAATGTATGAACTCTTCTATGATGACAAGTTCGTCTTTAGAAACAGCTGAGCCTCTTCTTTAGTGAAGCCAACAAGTTCTCTATTGTGATAATTTTGCAGCGGTTATGTTTGGAGCACAAAGCATAATGTTAGGATTCAATCAGGTGGTTGTCGCTGGCGGCATGGAAAGTATGTCCAACCCACCCTTCATTTTGCAACGGAACCTCTCTGCTCTGAAGATGGGTCATGTCCAGCTATAAGTTGCAATGGTTCATGATGGCCTTTGGGACCCATATAAAGGCATATGTTTTGGCAGCTGCGGAGAACTTTTCGTAGACAAGTTCAGTATTTCTCACGACGCACAGGTATTTTATAAGCTTTATTTTTTTATCTGTTTCATGGATTCTTGGACCCTTGTTGAATGAATGGGAGCTTTAAAGTATTCGCCTTACTCCCGAGTTTGCTTGCTTCTGAAGAAGAAATTTTGAAGTTGAAAAACTTCAGCAGGACGATCTTGCAAGTGCAAGCAACGAGCGTGCAGCGGCTGCTCAGGTATTCTTTGAAACATAGATTTATAACTCGTATGCTTCAATTTTATGTTGGTTAATTTACCACACATTTTGTGAGTCTACATCAACACTCTGAAAAAAATAATCTAAGTTATTTTTTAGAATTTCTTCGAATGCCACAGTTATTCCTACAAAAGATTTAGATTCTTGCTATAAAAGTCATGTTGATTTTGATTTATTCTTTTCTTTGCTAAACTTGCCACTTCAATATGTGTTATTTAGTCTTTCTTAAAAAAATGCTTAATTTTTCAATACCTTGTATCTCATATTATAAATATTTTCTAAGTAACTCCAATAGGAGCCAAATCTTTTGTTTGTATTTTTATTGCATATTACTTAAATTAAATGGCATAGAATTTTGGATGTTTTTTTTAAGTTCTAATTATAGATTTAATTTTAAAGTATCTTTTAAGATTTTTTTAAAATGGTTTTTTTTTTTTTTTTTTTTTTTTTTGTGTGTTAATATTTGTTTGTAAAGACAAGCATAAGTTTTGGCATGAGACTTTTTAAAATTATTAAATTACTTATAATCAATGAGATTTTTTCTCCATTCTCTATAAAATATTTATCCAAAATTTTAGCAAACTGATTTATTTTTTTGTAAGAATTCTTTATTTTTTTCTCATAGCACTATTATGTTCTTCTATTAGAACTATTAATATTCAAAATTATAAAAATTTATTCTTTAATGATTGATTTAATCAATAATTTTAATTAGAATCTTTTTTAATCTTTTTTAAAAGGATCATCTATATTTTAAAGTTTTAATGAAGAAATTTATTAAAATTATTTTTTTAATAAAAATAAAACAAATTATAAAATCTATAAGTACATGCTAAAGTCCAATTTTGGAGTTATTATAAAAATTAGACTATTAGAATATATCCTACATAATTGAATAAAAGCTAGCATAAAAGAGTCTCAAAATTAATAGACATTTAGTAGATATGTAAATAAGACATAATTTTTTTTAAAATAAATAAATTACTTTTAATAATATCATTTTAAAAATGCACTACAATTTAAAGATATGTTATGTAATCAAAAAGACAATGTGTTATAGATGTTGGTCATTTTAATTTTAGTAATGTAATTCATTATCTTTTATTTATTTTTTAAAATTAGAATATTGATTTCAATTATTAACGACAAGTGATATATTAATTTCGAAAATGATTTTTTATATTATCAAAACAAAAAAAATTACAAATTAATATGTTATTTTATAAAAGATTCTATTGATTGGATTATATAAATAAAAAATTATAACTAATAACTAATATATTTAGTATAATTAATTTTAATAATAAGAAATAATTTCAAAAAAAATAAAAATTATTCAATAATTTTTGGTAATATCAATGGCTTTAATATTAAAGAAATATAATTTCTTTAAAATTAAGAAATCTTTAAAAGATCATATCTTTATTGTAATTCAAAAAATATATTAATTATTAAAATATTATTTTAAAAAAATTAATATTATCTAATTTTATTTATTATATTTTTATCAAAGTTATAAAAAATATGATTTTTAAATTTATAATATTTAAAATATAATATGTTTAAAATAATAAATAACTAAATTAAATTGATTAAAAGACCAATTTATTTATTAATGAAATTTACTTTTATGTAATATTTTTAATAAAATTTAAAGTATTATAAATTCATAATTTAAGTTTAATTGAGCTTTTACAAGTCCAAACTATATGTTATTTAATTTTTAACTTAGAATAATAATGTTAGATTGTTTGTTAAGATAGAAACAAAACCTTAAGAAATAAGACTAAGATAAAATTAGCTTTCAACATCTTTTTTTTTATATTTTAAACATGTATTAAAATCAATTATCCTATATTAATTTTTTTATTTATGTTTTGTATATACTATATCAATCTAAAATACTAATTTTTTATTATTAAAATTTTAACTTATTAATTAAAATTTTAAAAAAGTCATTTTTTGATATATATATATATATATATATATATATATATAAATAATAGTAATATAAAAAATATATTAAAAATTTTATATATTAAAATTTTTATATAATAAAATTTAAAATTAAAATTAAAACTAAAAATATTATATAATATCTATTAGTTAATAGAAAAATAGAAATAAAAAATAATGTTATTTAAATTAGAAATATAATAACATTAAATATTTCTAAAAATCATTCTAAAAATTATTCTAAAAATTATGTAAAATTTAAATAAATAAATATATTTATATCAAATTATATATATATATATATATATATATATATATATATATATATATATATATATAACTAACTTTATAACTTTAAAAATATTAAATAATCAAAGTCTAAATTTTTTAAAATTTTATAACTACTAATGTGTAAATATTTTTTAAAAATAAAAAATAAAAAATAAATTTAAATTAAATTAAGTTGAATATTTTTTTAAATTAGAATATTGATTTTAATTTAAATTAAACCGAAAAATTATAATAGCTACAAGAATTTTTTCAATTCTTTCAATTGGAATAAATTTAGTTTTTTTTGACAATGTAATTTTTACATATCTTTTGTATAATGCTTTATATTATTTTTTTTGTGAAAACATAAAGAATGGAACTTTAAAAATAATTATTTTATAAAAAAAAAAAAACTTCATTACATTTGTATAGTCAATAAAATTTGATTAAAGCATCTCATTTTACTAGGCTTGTTGAGAAATTAAATTTAAGATAATAAAATAAATATGTTTACAAGATCTAAAAATTTGCAATAATCACATCTTGTGTGTATTTTTAAAAATCACAACAAAAGTTATGCCATCATTAGCATTGCATCATTGCCATGGTAATAATCTCAAGAAACTTAAGTGTAGAGAAACCAAATACATGTTGATTGCAGTTCAGATAGGAGTGGGATATCACCATCTTATTTATATATGTCAATATAATATTTTCAGTAAAAAAACTAAACTAGACAAGAAAAAACGATAAAAATATATGTATAAATAATGTTTTGCTGAGAGCACGGCTATTCGTACATAATTCCACTTTTTTTCATTTTGAAAAAATAGTGTTTTTTCTTGAGAGATACTGCTGTTTTTACTTGACAGATTGAGCGTGTTCAGTGACGATTGTTTGGTCATTCTCCTCGCGGTTTTGAGGAGTGAGTCCATAGCGACTGGTCAAATGTTGCACAAATCTCCATATCACGAATTCACGCTTCATTTGAGACTTAGTCTGCAGAGCTAAGTGACAGAGATTCAATGCAGCATACGTGCTGGGTCTGTTCCTTGACACCGTGTGTAGTGTGTAGTGAAGCATTGTTAGGAATGGTTAAAAGATGGTTGGGAAACAATTCCTGAGGACACGTTTAGGTTGAGTTTGATGTACGAACAGCGTTTAACTGAAACGATGACAGCCCGAAGATGATGTTTAGGCAAGCCAAACAGTTTTTAGTTCACTGATTCAATTCATCATATGTTGAAAGAGAGTATCCCTCCGATGCCGCAATCTGAATGAGCTGGATTCAACGTTGCAAGTGCACGGTAAGATGCAGTAACACGGAAATGGTTTTGAACCCCGTGCGTGTCCAGAAACCAACACCAGTGAGTCAAAGACGACACCCACAAACTTGAACAACAAGAAAAAGGTTTTGCTATGGTTTCCATTTCCAAGGTTTCTTCTGCAAAATGTCTCCATTTTGGTGTGTTTTATACAGCAGGAAATTCTTGAAAGCAGTTCCTAGGTGTAGAACATTTTGAGTTATACAGACGCTGCGTTTATAGCTATGTAGTGCTTGATGACCCCCATCATCTCGCTCCCAGTGAACCGCCCAAGACACCCCCGAGCAGCGGCAATTTCGCCAAACCTCGCCACAGAGTCACCCGCGACAGCTTTCGCGTTAACTGAGCTCTCGTCGGGCACAATCTGAGCCCTGGCAGCATCAGCAACGTTAGGTAGATTAAATGGAGCTAAATCTGTCGCCAGAACCACATCCTCCCCACCTTTCGCTTGCACAAAGTCATTGACATGGCAAATGGTGAATGGCACAGGCTCATAGCTGTGATCTCCATACTCTACGGGCGTAGAATGATCTCCTGTTATACAAATTGAATATTGTATTCCGCTTTCCTTCTGCGCTTGCAACAGCAGACGCGCTAACTGAGACACCATTCTATCTACAGATTCAAAAACCTTCACTTTCAGCTTCATTGCCTTGTCGTGTCCACAGTCGTCAATCGCCTGCATTCTCAGCAGTAAAACCTCATTAGATGCAAAATACAATTGCACACCCTAATTGCCATACTGAAAGATGAAACTACATCACCATTTCCGATAGGGAATGCTGCACTGGAAATAATTACATCGAAGCAAAGAGTTTAGGGCTCATACCTTGACATGTAAAAACCCGAAGTCGTAACCATCTGCGTGTCCTGGTTTCGTTTCTTCTTCACCGGGTACAAACACATTGGGTGGAGGCGCCAAGGGAGCAGCCAAAGCCTTTGCTATTGCGACCGCCTTGTTCGTGAGAAGGGTCCGATAATCGCCAGTTGTGCCGGGTGCGTCCAGGATGTCAATCCCCAGGGACAAACCTAGCCCTGCGATGATCTTTGTTGGCGCGACCATACACGGTCGTAGCCCATGTATATCCAGGAAATTCGGAACCTATTTAAGGAAGAAAACGAGAACATCTCAGAAACTGCCTGTCCACTGTGGTTTTATCCTGTGCTGAACTATAAATGAGCTGAAAAAATTCAGACACAGAATTGTAGGAAGGAGACTAGTGATGTACATCAATACGGATACCACAGCCTCGAAGGAGAACAAGATTTGCAATAGCTTTCCCCTGTTTTATGCGCTCTGCGTTGAGAGGATGATTGCGTAAAATGCCACGAATCACATCCGAAAGCTCATTCACAACATTAGCCGTGTGTGCTGCTTCCTTAGTATCGTCTAGTGGCATCACTTTGAGCAAGAGTCGGTGGTCCTTCAAAGGATCGGATCCTGAGATGTTCCCACAAAGGCCAGGTCCACTAACAACAACCCCACACCTGTGCTCCGTTGCGTACCTGCGTATATGCAGCAGTTGTACGAGTTGAAATGGCAAATGTGAGAACATCTGACCAGCAGAGATGAAACCTAAAACATACCGCACAACAGAAACCATACACATCGTGTTCGCAAAAATCTGATCGGAAGGGAATTACAATCCGGAAGCTTCAACCCAGCACGTTGACGCACAAGGATGTCAAAAAAAACATACCTCACGGAGACTTTGTACTCGGGATAAGACGGTAACTTCAGACCGTTGAGAGCAGCACAGAGGATCGGACCCGCCTCCTCAAAATGACGATCTGCTCGTCGACTTGTTACAACTCCTGTCTCCTCATCTATCGTAGCAAAGTTACTCTGAAAGAACAGGCTCACAACGACTCAATTAGATACAAAATTCCATGCGGAACGTTGGAAAACTCAAAACCCCATTGTCACTCGGCGCTGATCCAGGCAATCGCAATCACAGTGCGATGGTACTACTACTGGCTTTAACACTCAAACCCTCCAACCCCCTTCAACATTCAAACCCAATTAGATACGAGGGCACACGCTCGGACCTTAAAGGCGATGTCGCCAGGGACCATAGCCAGACCAGCGCCAAGAGATTCGAACGCGCCACGGCCACGATAATAGATCCTGGGGTTGTATCCCATCAAAGACAAATGCGCGGTGTCACTCCCGCATCCCAGTCCTGGCTCCACGGGATCCATCAACCCGCTGATGCCGCCGCTAGCCAAAGCATCCAGATTGGGCGTCTTGGCAGCCTCGACGGGGGACTTGAATCCCAGCGAGGGAATACCCACATCACCCAACCCATCAACCAAGATGAACGCCACCCTCGACTTCACTCCCGATTCCCCCATTGTCACCGATCCAGCGCCGCAAAACGAACCCACCTCCAGAAAAACAACTCCACTTGTTGCGACTACCTCTCTCGCGTCGCGCAACGCACACACAATTCCTTCCACTTCGACTCAAACTCCGGAGGCTTTTAGAACATGGACAATCCGTGCACCAGGCTTCGGATAAGCGGGAGTTGTCCACCGTGGGCCCATTGAATGAGCTCGTGCGAATTTGTCCGTCGCGTGAGCAACAGTGCCACATTTTCGCATCCGACCCTCGGGACCGGCACACGTTTGCCATGATGGGTGTAGTAGATTGTTCGCTCACTTTCGCTGTGCCGATTTTTTCCAGCTTGGTTTCGTTTTCGCTGAGAGATGTAGCGCTGTGTGAATATCCCGCGGCGGCGATGGATGCTCGACGCGATGCGCTTGGGGCGTCGCGACAAGCCATAGTTCCACTACTATCGATTATTTGTTAATTTATTAATTAAAATGAAATTAATGCGTAGAAGCAAAATATTGTACCATTGGAATCGAAACGTGACTAAGAAGTATGTGCTAAAATGTTATTAAGGCTCTTTGGATGTAGAAAAAAGTGTTTTGAGGTGTGTTTAATTTTGTTGAAGTAGAGTGAAGAAATAATGAAAGTGTTGAAGTAGAGTGAAGAAATAATGAAAGTGTTGAAGTAGAGTGAAGAAATAATGAAAGTATTGAAGTAATGCAGATATTTGGTGTATTGTAGAATGTCAAGTATTGTGTTATTTAAGATTATATTAAGAATATTGATATTAGTTTGTATTTTATATATATATATTTTTTATATCATTAAAAATTGAATGTAATTAGATACTATTATGTTTAAATTGTTGTTAAAATAAGTATATTTTATTTTATTTTTTTGTAGATGCATTAATTATAGATAAATATAATAAATTAACTATATATATATATATATATATATATATATAAAAATACATTATTCTTTTTTGAATAATGAGGTATATCAAGAAAGCTCAAAAATCATGGACATGGTAGTCTATTCTATTGTGTAAGGAGATGTCTTTTTTTTTTTTGATTTTTTACAAATCAACCTCAAATCTTTTCTAAGTCTTTGTTTATATCAAATGTTAATCATTTCTTTTATTGGTTTTTTAATACTAATTTTAAAAAAATTTGTTTTATTTTTTTTCAACTCATCCATTACGATCACTATAGCCATTGTGTTTGTAAAATGGATAAAGATAAATTTATTTACAATAGATAAAGATAGATTTCATTTCAATTCAATTTTGCAAGCTTGGTCATTGCAAGCTTACAAAATTATATTTCTTTGTTGTCCTTATTTTAAAATATCTATCTTAAATTAAATTATTTATATAAATTTCTTAACCTATTTAAATATAAAGTAGTAAGATTATATTTTTTCAGATTTATTATTATTATTATATTTCATAAGAAGTAGTTATCTACAACACTTAATTGTAAAGATATTAATAATAATAATATAAATTTAAACTAATAGATAATCATAAAAATATTATTTATTTATGCTTATTTAAAATATCCTATAATTATTAAAAAAATAGATAACTTTCTATAAACATAAAAAAAAAATATTATTTAAGTTTTTTATTAGAGATTTCTATGATTATTTGTACAAAGATAAATAAAAGGCTAAGACAAAGAATTCCTAGCTTTAAAAAATAACATGTATATAGACAAATCTAAGATCATTTTTATGTTAAGAATTCAAATGCAAAATAACATATATTTTAAAAAAATATATATATAATGGAGTTGTTTTACTTACATATAATAAAAAAAAAATACACATAATCGTGGTTCTTTGAAGCTTAGAATTAGAACTACTAAACCTCTTGAAAACTATCAACAAGATATCCTAAATGCCTACAAAATAGAGTGCATATTGTGTTGTAAGAGTGCCCCTCTTCCTTCCCCTCCTATGCTCTTCTTATTTATTTGTGTGCATATATATATATATATAAGTTATCTTATAATTTTGTGTAGCTATTTAGTTATTCTTTTTATATTTTGATATATTTAATAATATAAATTATATTTTAGTTAATTTTTTAAAAAAAATCTATTGATATTGATGCATCAACTTATATTTTTAACTATTTGACAAAATAAGTTTAAAAAGTATTAAAATGTGTGTGTGTGTATAATAGTAGGTATGATTTGAATGCAAAAAAATCAAATATAATTAAATATCAAAAGAATATAACTAATAAAACAAAGTTATTGAAGAATTTATATTTTGAAAGTTAAGTTTGTATTTGCATTTGTGTATACCACATGATAATAAATAAATATTATTTAATAATTTTAATTATTTATTTTTATAGATAAATTTAAATAAATATTCATGTAATATTTATCTAAATAATTATATATTTATTTCAAGCTTTGTGATTATTTATATATATATATATAAGGAATAAGTTGACACTTCAATTCTTGTCAATTAGGTGGCTTTAATTTAAAATTGTTCTAATAACTTCAAAATGGTTTAAAAAAACTAATAATAAAAATATAATATAAGTTGGTATTGGTTTATTGAATGAAAATATTATAAAATATAAAAATAAAATATAAACTTGAGATTTTTTATTAGAGTTTTTATTAGAGTTTTTAAATCATAAAAAAATCTCTTAAATTCAAATTATATTAAAATTTGTATGAATGTTTTAGATAAAAAAAATAATCAAATATTTTAGAATAATAAAATATTTACTTCAAAAGTAGTATGTTCTCTCCAACTTATAAGCTCCCCAATATATCAAAAAATATACAAGAAAGTCTTATGATGATTTAGAGGGCTTATCTTTACCCTGCTTACCTTTATTAAAAAACTACAAGCCACATGAGACAAGTGCATCTACATTAGATACATGTTGGTGCTCCAAAATATTTTTACTAGATAAATTTTGTTTGTAAATTTAAATTTACCATTGTGTTTAGAAATATATTTTTAGTCATAGAATATAGCTGGACCTTTAAAATGTTCTTTGTTTTTTAGAATGGTTACTAAATTAAAATAAAAAATGGCTAATTATGGCACATAAGAGAAAAATTCTAAAAATCATCAAATAAATTTTGTAATTTTCTTCTATGATATAATAATCTTGTATGATGTCATTTTCTAAATATAGCTATTTTATCACATTATTAACAAATTTTAGCACCTAAAAAAAATACTAAACTACTTCACTTGTATCAACTACAAAATACTTCAATAAATTATTAACTTTTTAAATCCTAATTTTGTATAATATCTTTTATTTATAATCTTGATAATTCTCTATAATGTCTAATAAAACTCAAAACTTAATTGTTAATAGATTTAAAGACATTACAAACTCCAACAGTTATCCAATACATCTAGAACATTCACAACAAACAAAAAGACTTAAATTATGTGATGATCTTTCCAAAAACACTACGAATACTAAAAATATAACAATATGTCTAAATGAGTTGCATTTCTAGGTGTGGTAGTGTACATCAATTCCATTGTCATAAATACTTTTGATTTAATAAATGATATCAAAAATTTACAAAGTGTACATCCATTTCTTTTAAATGTATTGATTCAAGAATATATCCACTCAAATTCTATTTCACTACCCTTGAATCTAAGTTCCGTGTACAGTGACAAAAGTATTAAAAAAAAGATGTATATCATTCGTTTTTTTATAAAAGCATTGCATTTCTTCAAAACTTTAGAAATCACTGCAAAGTCCTTCCATAATGTCTGAGAGGGGGGAAAAAAATCTGAAAATTTTCGATTCAGCTACACTTTTAAATGTAACAGCGCTAAATGGCACAGTGATGAGAGAATTTGTGAGCTTAAGGTGATGGTAGACCAGTAATGGTTCACCCAAGAGACCAAGAGGAGATGAAACTGCACACCTGTGTTTGCTGAGCTACATCCTGGAGCTAGTGAGCACGCATCAAAGTTTATTGTCTACATTGAAATAGGAACTCTAATCTACACGCAGTTTGTACTGATTAAAATATACTGGGATGTTTGTAAATCCTGCAATTGCATATTCTAGCAATGGGAGATATTCTGTGCAGCTATAGACTACGACCGTGGTATGCACTAGTGACCTTCCGCGTTGGAGATCAGTTCAGAGCACTTTGGAAAAAGTTTGCTTTAGATTCATTGCGACTAGAGCTCAAATGAACTTGTGTAATAACTTGCGGCGTGGTCGGGCTTGGTTCCTCGCTTCTGAGGCAGTTTCCTCCTTCTCGAGGATGAAACCACCTTTGTTGTAGAGCTTGACAGCAGCGTCGTTTGTGACCACGACGTGGACATACAAACTAGTTATCCCTGAAGTATACCACGAAAAAAGAGTTGATTAGTGACTCAGAGTTCAGAATATAACTTATTTCACCAGAAGAAACATAATATTTAGTCGAGTTTACCCCAATGCTGAGCAATCTTCTGAGACTGCAGCAGAAGGGCCACACCAATGCCTCTTTGACGCATCAAAGGCGCCACGCATACGTTTGAAAGGTAGCCTCTTTCACGCTCTGCACTACTGCCCTGCATTAATTACCGACAAGTTTATCAGTGATGTTCCATGAGATAACCACTTTCAAGCCAGTGAGGGTTGACAACTAGCCCAGCAATCAAGCCAGGTCAGTGCAAATAGTCTAAAATATGCTCCACATCTCCAGTTAGGAAATACACCTTCAATTTCCTACGTGCAGGGATCTAGGTTACTGTCTGTCCGCGGGCAAGATCGATGTCCTGAAGGGAATACTAGTTTAGATTCACCATTTCTAAGAGGAAGGCTGTTGCACCAACTCCACTGGTACTAATCCAAGAGTTGTACTACTCAAGCTGGTCCACTGCACTGCCAGACACTGTCCTGGCTTGTCTCATATTCTGTACCTTTCACGAAATTCTCAAATTCTGGAACAAGCATGCTAATCAACTTAGGCAAAACTGCAACTGGGAAAGGCCATGGGTTACTTAAGTTTCTATTAAGAGAGCCAATGTTTTGAGACGAAAAGTTGTCGATTCAAGGAAGGTAGAGCCCACCTGGGGTTTACTCCCAACGATCTCTCCTGGTAGAACTTTGCCTTGACTCAAATCAAGCGATCCCACGAGCACATGCTCCTCGCCATTTGCCAACGTAACCTGCACAGATAACCAACAGGACTCTTATCACACCAAATAGGTACACAAACTCTAGATTTCAGTTGAATTACAAACATCCAAATGCAGTATCAAGGTACAGCCATCAGTGCAGAAGTTTATTTACAAGTTAATTCTCACCTTTAAGGCAGGGTGTAGGTCGACTAGAGACCGATCAGGGAGGCAGGAGAGAGGGTAGAGTGCCAGAATACAGACAATGCGTTTATAGCCTTGCTCGAGACCCGCGACTTTGGAGGTGAGAGCAGTAAATTCATCTTCTGCCTTCATCTTGCGATGCAACTATGCAACCATATTCCAACGTCTTTGCATCAATATTCTGTCCATATTCTTTGCATCAATATTTCTCTCACAATTGAACTAAATAAAGTTCTGTTTCCTAATTCTAGGACTGGTCGATTTATTCCGCACTCTGGGCTCTTCAGATAACATCAAACGACACAAACATTTGGAGGAGTTTAGCGTGCGGAAACAAGAAGAAGGAAACCCTGTATGGACAGTCTCAAACTACAACACCAAGTGAAAGCATGGTTTCCTCTGCATTAGAAATCCACCATGGACGCCTGTAAGACTACAACGCTATCAGGGTAGTAAAAAAAATATAGTTCACTCTGTTGTACTTTCTCAGTAAGTGCACTCAAGAATTCAAAAACAGCAGAGAGCATTTACGTCAGAGGTAATACCCTGATGGCTTCTTCGCCACGGCCTTCAGGATATGTATAAAAAGAGAGAGCCCGCAAATAAGCCGCCGCTCGAATAATCTCTGGCGTGCGTCCTTCTTGGAAGACTAACCCCTCTCTCACACATTGCAGAACGCTGGACTCAAAAGGGACACTCTCAAACTCAAATTTTCCTGCAGCTGGTGCTGTAACCTCCAAACTATCACAAGGTGCCGCACACGCAATGACCCTAGAAACTCTCCCACTTAATCCATAAGAGGGGATTCTAACCAGAGGGAGCGGCTTCCATCCAAGTTTGCTCTGAGCGCATACCGATGCCGAAGGTCCAGACGCTACAATCCCACGATTCAGCAACAACGTAGGGATCGACATTGCGACAACAAACTGAGCACCTCCGTTGCAAGAACCTAATCTTCACCCCAACATCTCAGTTGGCGAGAAACCCCAAATTTCTCACGCTTCAGCGCCGGATTTTGACGTAGCCTCACAAAATCCAGTACGTATCACCATTGCAAATCCGCCTAAAAATTGGCTCTCCACGCACTGCAACCCATCATTCTCTACGGAAACTCAAAGCTCATTGTCCCAGTTCTCATCCCCCGAGAAATCACCCTCGCGACAAAGCCCCACTCTGCGGACCCACAAAACCAAACTCACGGAATTAACTTCTCGCAACCAAATCCCCTCACAGCACCTAATCAACGATCGACATTCCAAAGCGGATAAATGGAAAGAAAAGGCCGCAGTCGAAGACGGATAATATTAAAGAGGAGGAGATGGCGCGATGCGATCTGTGTTTGATGGTAAGTCCTAGGCGACATACGTGTGATACTGTGAACTCCTTATCCACCAGCGAGTCGGGACCACCCGAACCGTTTCATGTACCAACGGTGGTGAAGCAATGCGAGTAAGCTGCTTCACAAAATTCTAATAAAAAGCAAAAGCGCATGTCTGATGATGTTTAGTCCAATGGCCTCTGTCTAACCCTCTTTCGATATACCTTCTCAATCCTTCTCTCTCTCACTCTCGTCTGGTAAACATCGCCTTTCTCAACCCCAGATGATCAACGCCCGCGCCCACCAGAGCATACCACCATCACCTTCAACTTGCCCGCGGCATTCGAAGCTCTGCAAGTAATGGGACCGATGGCTTCTTCACCACCTCGTTGCTTTGCACGTGCGCCCAATTCGCTCCTCTTTCCAACCCCGCTTCCTTCTCTTTATTGTTCTCTGCATCAGTTCTTCATCGTTTCTGTTGGCACAGCTTTCCACGACCCGCGACACTGTAAATGCCATGACCCTGGCATCTGAAGATTATTCCACCCCGTCCACCTCTCTCTCTCTCTCTCTCCCAATTATCGCTTGCAGAAGAGGCTATTGAGCGACAGCATGGCGAAAGCCTTTTTTGGACAGCTCAACCCTCTCACATCCGCCTCAGCAACGGCTTCAACGGCTTTCATTAAGAAAACATATCGACAAATCGCTCAAGTATGATTCAGCTCAAGGGTTTTATACCCTACCAAGACAATTCTCGCGCCCACTCCTTCTTCTAAACCCTTGGCAGCTACCCACCGTTGTATCACACATGACCTAAGAACTAAAATAAACAAAACAAGTCTCTGGAAAACCAGCCTCCTAACACAGATCCGCCGAGTGAAACACCGCAATTACACAATCGAACTTCAGACACAGAATCATCCAGGGTAAAAGCTAAGACAGTCATCGAGATTCGACGACTACGAGCAATCAGAAGTTGTGGATGCTTTAATTCGGGGAGCCTTTCCTCCTCAAAGCGAGCACCGAGACCAGGGCCTGGATTCCATTTTTCTACTCACATTTCACACGCACTGTTTCCAGATTTCTTTCGTGTTTTTTTAGCGGTCTTTTGTTCTTTCCCTCGGACCAGACCGACAGATTGTTTCGAAGGCAATGTGCGGTTGCGCATTCGAGATCGCTCTCGACTGGAAATCAAGCTCAACACAAACCTGAATCACCACCCGAATTAGGGTTTTGTGGTTGCTGGAGACTCTTCATGCGGGTCTAGTTCGGGGCGTCATGAGCCATTGCCGCACCTTCCCAATGCCCATCTCTTTTTGCTAATCTTGTTTGCCAATTTGCTATAACAATATTTTTTCTTATTTTATTTTGTAATGTCATTCTAATTCCAATGTTGTTCTTTTTATTAATTTTTTTTTTCATTATTAGATTTTTAAAAATAATATTAATGATAATGTTGATTTTGTTTGTTGAATAGACACAATTTTGTGTGTTAAGTCTTTGTTGTGGTTAGTGGCAATCAATGTAAATTTAGTCTAAAATTATTAGATTAAAAGGATTGATATTACAAGAAATTATTAGTGTTATTAACAAATGTATTAAACATATTAAGTTTTATAATTAAAAATAATAGTGTTAATTTAGGATCATTAAAAAATATCTATAATGGCTAAATTTATAAAATATCTAAAAATAGAATATATGTTATTAATTTGTTTGAAATGAACAAATCCAATTTAGGAATTTGAACATACAACTTAAGAATTTTCTTATGTATAATTTGTATGTCCAATTTTTTATCAATTATATCCAATTATATATTTATAATCTTTAAATAATTACTTCTTTTAAAAAGAATTTATTTAGTTATTTATATTTTTGAATATTAATAAAAATATTATATTTTTTAAAAATTATATAAATATAAAATATAAAATATAAAATAAATATATTAATTTTTTAAGAAGACTAGATATAAAACTAAAAACTAGGCAATGCTTACATTACTCTAAATCTTATGTTGGCAATACTAAAGTGTTACTTGTCTTGTCTTATATTCATACTATAACAACTAGTTCTTATAGGAAATTTCAAAAAATAATAATTTACAAAATTATGGAGTAGTTTAGAAGTCTAAAGAATCTTTTATAAAACAATGATATGTCATACAACTTTATAAAAGTCAGCAAAAGGTTTTAGAATCCAACAAAAGATTTTAAAAGATTTCAAATGCTTCTATAAGTTCATAGAAAGTTATAAAAGAATCTAGAAGACCATTAAAGCTTTAATTTGTTATGTATTTATAACAAGAATATGATTAAATTTTAAAAGTACTTACAATTAATATGTTTTGTGATACAAAATATATGCAACAACTTATATGTGATTATATATATATATATATATATATATGAGGCAATATATCTACTCTTTTAATACAATCTTAATAATTAGAATATTAATTTTTAGTTTCTAAGAAGACTAGTTTTAAGCAAAGATATTATTAGAATTTATAAGAATATAGAAGAAATTTATTCAAAAGAATAGAAAAATTAGAGAAATAAAAAATAAATTTTATACACTATAACATAAATTCTTATTTCTTATCCATTATTAATAATGGATAAAAAATAAGATAGTTATAATAAATAGAATCTTACTAAATTTCTTTGAAATTCTATATAAATTCTAGCCAATATTTGTCAAGGATATACTTATCAGAACCTTCTAGAATATTCTAGAAGGTTTCTAAAACTCTCTAGAATCTTCCAGAGCCTTCTAACATCTTCCTAATTGGTAGAAGTTGCTTGAGAAGTTCTCTAGTTGGTGGAAGTTGTTTGAGAAGCTTCCTAGTTGGTGGAAGTTGCTTGAGAAGCTCCCTAGTTGGTGGAAGCTACTTGAGAAGCTTCCTAGATAGGAGTATATATTGGAGTCAAGGCTGAAGAGTTCTTCGGTCTCAACAACACATCTCTTGGAGCTCTAGCTCACCTCTCTGGTGTTGTTTCTTGTACTCATCTCATTAATCTAGTTCTTGCCAGTTCTTCTTGAACTTCTTGTTTAGACTTCCAGTCTATATTCTGTATCCGTGACATCTTGTCTATATTCTGCGTCCGTGACAGTTTGTCAAGACTGCCCTTCTATCAATATCGGAGCTTAGTTCTTTGAGGCAGAGAATGGACTACCCCTCTCCTTGGAGATACTTGAGCATTCTAAGGATTGCAAATTATCCTCCCTTGGATCGATGTTGATTCTTTCTTCTTTACTTAACATGGCTAGTAGAGAAGACATTAACATGGTAGAATCTTTGGAGTCAAAGTTAGATGTGATCATCAATGCCTTTAATGCTCTAGTGATTAGAACTGTTGAAATTGAAGGAAATTTTGCTAAGCTTCCTAGAGCTATAAGAGTGGGAGTGGCTCAGATTACAATACAACCACCTCTAGCTAATGAAGTATTGCCATCTACATTTCAACTTGAGAATTTCATTACATCGCAATACAAAGAGCCTTGAGTCAGTCTCTTAGAGAAGTTTGATGGTATCCGATCAAAATTTTGTGGTTTTGTACATCAAGTTCGATTGGTAACATTCTTGCAACCAGAATGCTATTCAACCAAGGAGTCGCGAGTTGGATTAGTAGAGACATTGCTTATTGGACAAGCTTTGTTTTAATTTGCTCTCTTATTTGAGAAAAGGTCTTTTATCTTGAATAATTTTGAGACCTTTCTATGTGCATTCGTGGAGGCATTTGGAGAGCATAAGGCTCAGTGAGCAACCACCAAGATTCATTCTCTGTATTAAGGATCACGCTCTGCATCTATTTACACATCGGACTTCAAACAACTTACTTGTGATATCAACTGTGGAGAAGAAGCCCTGGTGAGTCAATTTTATTGGGGACTCAAAGATGACATGAAGGATTTATTGCTATTTCTATCCGACCCTCAAACACTCAACGAAGCAATCAACCAAACGGTGAAGTGTAACAATTGGCTTTTTCAACGACATCAAGACTATTATTCTAAAGCTATATAGTATCCACGAGGAAACCAGTTCTATTCGGTTGCTCCTATCAAGGTAAAAACAATCGAGGCAGAGACATGCAAATCAACATGTGATGGTTGCCAAGGCATTTAAAGAAAAGGCAAAAACTTATTTTTGAGCAAAGGATTTATAAAAACCCGGTATCCTAGAAAATGACCTCTAAATTCATGAATAAGATATCGTCTTGGGAAAGCAAGGATGCTTGGTAACGGCAGGACAATGCAGCTGGACATCTTAATATCCCAAATTAATCAAGGTCCCTTTCTCTCAGCTCAACCTTCTCATTGTTTTATGGTACCTTTATTTCTTGGTATTTAAAAACTACAAATCAATGCTCTACTAGATTGAGGAGCATCTGCTTTTTTTTTTAGATGAAAAATTTGCCAAGTTTCACAAATTTCCTCTTGTGAAGATACCAAAGCATGTCTATGTAGACGGCCGACCTTTGTCTTCTAGCAATGTTACTCATGAAACTAAACCGTTGAAGGTATGTCTTGAAAATCATGAAAGTAATATTGTGTTTAATATTATCAAAATCCCTTCATGTTCAGTCATTTTTGGGACTATCCTGGCTTAATAAATATAATCCATTGATATTTTGGAGGTTGCAAAAAGTGACATTTTCAACAAAACCCTTGATGGTAGAACCTGCCAAGATAATATATAGAAACAAATCCATATTCATAGATACGAGGGCCATCATGAAGAAAATCAAGCATAATACACTTTTTGTCATCTTCGCAACGTCAGCTCGAGAAGATGCAACTCCGATTTTGGTTATTCCGGAGCAATATGAAGAATTCAAAGATGTCTTTGAGAAGAAGAATGCTGCCATGCTACCAAAGCATCGACTGTACAATTGTGCTATAGATTTCCAAGAGGGAGTACAACCACCATTTTGTCCAATCTATAATTTATTATAAGACGAACTCTCAGCATCGAAGGATTACATTGAAGAGAATCTTGCAAAAAACTTCATTCGGCATTCTAAATTTCCAACAGGTGCACCTATCCTCTTTGTAAAAAAGAAAGATGGCTCATTACAGATGTGCGTGGATTATTGAGGCTTAAATAAGATCATCGTGAAGAATTGATATCCATTGCCACTAATATTCAGACTCTTGGAGCAACTTGGTGAAGCCAAAATATACACCAAGATAGATCTTCGTGGAGCTTATAATCTTGTATGAGAAAAGGCGAGAGATGAATGGAAGACAAAATTTTGGACAAGATATGGACATTTTGAATATAATGTCATGCCTTTCAGATTGACCAATGCACCAGCTATATTTCAATATTTGATGCATGATGTTTTTCGAGAGTATTTGGATAAATTTGTTGTTTGTTACCTCGATGATATTTTGATCTATTCCAAGAATATTCAAGAACATGAGGGTCATGTGAAGTTGGTGTTACAAAAACTTTGGGATGGGGGATTATACGCCAAGTTAGAGAAATGTGTGTTCCATCAACCCAAGGTGGAATTTCTTGATTATATTATTTCAAATGAAGGATTGTTGATGGATCAAAAGAAGATTCAAGCAATAACGGATTGGACAGTACCAAAGATGGTATTGGACATGTAATATTTTCTTGGATTTGCCAACTTCTATCACATTTTTATCAAGAACTACTCACAAATTGCAGCCCCATTAATAAGATTGACATCAAAGTACAAGCTTGAGTGGAGTATCCGAGCACAAGAGGCTTTTCAAGAATTAAAGTCGACGTTTATGAGAGCTCCTATCTTGGTACATCCCAACTTTACAAAGGCCTTCTATTTGGAAACAGATGCTTCTGACTTTGCGCTAGGAGTTATATTATCACAGATAGGAAAGGATGATAAATTTCACCTGGTTGCGTTCTACTCAAGAAAGTTTTTGGCAACAGAAATCAACTATGAAATTTACGATAAGGAATTGCTTGCAATAGTTGATTCTTTCCAAGAGTGGCGTCATTTATTAGAGGGTGCTGCATATCCAGCGACTGTATATACAGATCACAAAAATTTGGAGTATTTCATAACAACTCGAGTTTTGAATTGGCGCCAAGCTCGGTGGATCATATCATTATCCCGATTCGACTTCATCATCACATATTAGGCAAGAAGGCAGCAAGGATTATCGGATGAATTACTAAGGAGATCATATCTGGTATCAAAGATTGGAGATGCAATATTTGATCAGCAATATACAACTTTGCTACAACCAAAATGGTTTTGCCTCTACACCACCTCTATGATTATACCAATTGATGCTGATTTTTTAAAACAAGTCCGTAGAGCATCAGTTGTGGACTCATTAGTCTTAGATGTGAAGCAACGCTTTGACAAAGACAAGTTCAAGATTGAGGACGGATTATTATATTTTGAAGATTGACTATATATTTCGACTATATATTCTTCAATCTCGACATGACTTCTCGATCGCAGGTCACTTCGGATTCAACAAAACAATGGAGCTTATTTCCCAAGACTTTTGGTGGCGTCAAATGTGGAAGATAGTGAAGATCTTTGTGCTATCATGTGACCTTTGTTCAAGGTCAAAGAATCCTCGACATTGCCCTTACGGGCTTTTACAACCTTCATCAATTTCAAAGTGACTGTGGTCATCAGTATCTATGGACTTTATGACAGATTTGCCACCTTCTACAACATTTGATACTATCTACGTGGTAGTAGATCGATTTACAAAGATGAACCATTTTGTTCCATGCAGAAAGACAACTTCTGGTGAAGAAACAACAAGATTGTTTATTGACAATATATATCGCTATTATGGTTTATCGGATGACATTATTTCAAATCGAGGGCCTCAATTTATATCAAAGTTTTGAAGGTCACTTTTTGATATACTGAGGGTAGATATCAAATTCTCTTCTGCCTTCCATCCTTAAATCGATGGTCAAACAGAGCGAGTCAACCAAATCTTGGAGTAATATCTATGATGTGCGATCAATTATCAACAAGATGATTGGACTACATATCTACCATTGGCAGAATTTGCGTACAACAATTCGGTCCATGTTTCAATCCAACAATTACCTTTCTTTGCAAATTATGGATATCATCCAAAACTTGATTTGTTGGATAAATCCAAAGATGAAAATCCAGCAATTGAGGATCTTACAAAGCATTTAATGGAAATCCAGACCACCTTGAAGCTTCAGTTATAGATAGCTCAAGACTCGTACAAAGCTTCTACAGACAAATTTTGAAAGGATTTTCCTGCTTTTCAAATTGGAGATAAGATTTGGCTCTTGCAACAAAACATCAAGACCACTCAACCTTGCGATAAGTTGGATTATAGGAGGTTGAGACCATTCTATATTCAAGAGCAAGACGGATACAGCCATCACCACCTTGTGTTGAAATCAAGGAGCACGTGGAATATGAGGTGGAACAAGTCTTTGATTTACAACGGAGACAGGAAAAATTGGAGTATTTAATTCACTAGTGTGGCTATGATATAAATGAGCAGACTTGGGAGCCAGCAGAAAATGTAAAAAATGTACCGCAAAAGATACAAGAATTTCATCGACAATATTCTGATAAACCAAAAGTCGGCCACTAATAAAACGTGAAGATGAAGCCTTCTCCAAAGGAATATATATAAGCAAGATCTAGGTCTTATCAAAATATAACTTGTTGCATTTTGCTTTCTTGTAGTATCAAGATATCTAATTTCAAGGTGTATTTAGATATAGCTAGTGAAAATATGGATACTATATTAGTAGTGCCATCTCAACCAAGTAGCTCATAGCGTCGACCTCGAGATGAAGAATTAAATGAGCTAAGAAGACGTCAAAGAATATCAAGTAGCACATCTCTTATGATTGTCTTTGAAGTTGAACCAACTCATGCAGGTAGTGGCAAAGCGATATTTTGAGGCTGTTTTCACAATGAAGACAAAGAAGTTCAGGCATGGTCTCAAGTGAAAGGTGTTGGTCATTACCAGTGGCTACAAGGATCCATGAATCATTTGCCTCATGAACAACAACTAGAATATATTGCAAAAACTATGCGCCAAATCTTTGATTTCCTACGTTTGTGAACATACATGTCAAATGGCTTTTTGGAGACCTCGAAGCTAGAGGAGGAGGTGATATCAAGGACATACTTCTCAAACTCTTCTAAAACATTCTAAAAGGTTCTTAGAACTTTCTAAAATCTTCTACAGCCTTCTAGCATCTTCTGTCACGGACATACACATAGTTACCTATATAATTAAGTAAAACTAGGTAGAAGTAGATAAAAATAGATTAATTCTATAACATCTTCTAGAAAAACTTCCTGGAAGCTTCATTGACACTGCTTTGATCGTGTAGGTGTCCATAGTTGATTTCTTGGTTAGAAACTTGGTCAACAAGTTAACCATGTGCCACACATATTAATATCTTGTTCTTCAAGCTAACTACGTGGCGCACATGTAAAAAACTTGCCTTACAAACTAAGGCAAGTGGCCTTCAAAGTCAACACATATTGGAGGTCCTATAGAATATTACCATGTAGCTTCTAGTTAGATAGTATATATAGAGATAAGAGTGAAGCCTTCTTCACTCTTGTCAACTCCTTTCTTGCTTCTAATCTAGTTTCAAGAGTCTCTAGTTGTCTTGTCTTTTGACAATAGCCATTCCAATTTCTATTGAATACATATTTTCTTATTTCTATTTTATAAGAGAAGTCTCACTTGTCCATTTGATTTCATCGAGTTCTTGTCCTTGACAGTTTGACAAGAGTGAAGATTTATTGTTCTTGTTTTGTGTTAGAAGTGAGTGGATTACTCCACTTCTATTCTTTGTATTTGAAGGTTGCGGACTACCCACCTTTGAATTGACTCTATTTGCTTTCTAACCTTGATTTTTTCCTAAAAGAGAGTGGATCACCCCTCTTTGTGGAAGATTTTTGTTTGATATTAGAGGTTGCGGATTACCCTCCTCTAATCCAAATTATAGATTTGCAAAGTTGTCTAAGATGGAAGGAAAAATCATGGATGCTACACTTACCGGAAGCGAGAATAGATTTGCAACTATTGCAGATCTTCAGGAGCTTGTCAACACTCTTAGAGTGGAAATTTCACGAATCACCAATGGTAATCATAGAAGCGCTATTCCAACACCTATGGAGGAAGTCCAGAGCTTACGCCAAGAAGTTGTACAACTGAGAGAAGCAAGTAGATCAGCCTCCCAACCGAATCCAAGAAATCTTGCTTCTTTAAGCGTTAAAGAGGCAAAGATTAGTATGCCCGAGAAATTTGATGGAACAAGATCAAAATTTTGAGGATTTTTGCAACAAGTCAAGCTTTATTTAAGGTTACACCCTTTCCAATATCCTGATGGATTTACCCAAGTTGGATTCATAGGTGCACTTCTATCTGGAAGTGCCCTTTCTTGGTTTGCACCTTTGATGGAAAAAGATTCAAAACTTCTTTACAATCTGAATTCATTCCTTGAAGTGTTTATGGCTACATTTGGAGAAAGTGACCAAGAGAGGGTAACAAATACCAAGTTTTTATCTTTACGACAAGGATCACGGTCAGCTACAACATATGCTGCTGAATTTCAAAATCTTGCTTGCGATGTAGAGTGGAATGACAAAGCCCTTATCAACCAATTTCGTTATGGATTGAAGAATAACGTCAAAGATTTGTTACTAACAATGCCAAAAGCTGAATCTTTACAGTAATTTATTGCTCAAGCGATTGCATGTGACAATTGATTATTTGAAAGGCACCAGGAACATAAATTCAGTTGGAGAGGAACAAGTCAATTGATGACAGCAACTCCTAAGTTTTCAGAAACTTACTTGGCTAAACCAGAACCAATGCAAATTGATGCGGTACGCTTTAAACCTCTCACTGAGCAAGAAAAGACTCGACGTCGTCAAGAAGGTTTGTGCTTATATTGTGGAGAATCTAAACACACTGCTCAATATTGTCCAAAGAAGCAACGCAATCACAAAATGAGAAGTATGGCTGCTAGAGAAGACATTGTGTCGGAAAACGAATTTCTCCAGCTACAATAGGGACCGTGCAGTTGGAATCATGTGCAACACCTTGTAAAGGTCTTATTCTCTCCTCAGACCCCTCACCTTGTTTTACAATAGAAATATCATTAGGACCTAAAAATCACAAAGTCTTTGCTTTATTAGATTCAGGAGCCTCAGCCTGTTTCATAGACGAAGACTTTGTCAAAAAACAAGAAATAGTTTTAATCAAGAAAGCTAAACCTGTGCACGTAGAAGTCATAGATGGTCGTTTGTTATCTTCTGGAGATGTCACCTATGAGACTGTTCCTTTAGATGTAGCAATTAAAGGACATACTAGTGTAGTAATATTTAATGTGATTAGATCCCCTTCAAATCCGATTATTTTAGGATTATCATGGTTAGAAAAGTATAATCCTCAAATAGATTGGATTTCTCGTAACCTTGACTTTTCTTGTAGTTCAATCCAAGAATCCAATAGTCAAGTAGAAATACATAAGTCTAGTATATCCAAACCCTTACTAATAGGTGCAAAAGCTTTTATACATGTGGCAAAAGAAGGATCATCTTTTGTTATATATGCCACACCTATTTTGGATACTGAGAAGACTACAAGTAATATTCCTAACCAGTATCAAGATTTTCAAGATGTTTTTGAAAAAAAAAATGCAGATATTCTTCCACAGCATCGACCTTATGATTGCTCAATCGACCTTCAAGCAGGAGCTCAACCACCATTTGGACCAATCTATAGTTTATCGCAGAACGAGCTGACTGCATTGAAGGAATATATTGACGAGAACTTGGCTAAGAATTTCATACGCCATTCGAAATCTCCAGCAGGAGCTCCTATCTTATTTGTAAAGAAAAAAGACGGATCCTTACGGATGTGCGTAGATTATCGAGGGCTTAATAAGATTACCATCAAGAACAAGTATCCTTTACCTCTGATTTCAGGACTTCTTGATCAACTCAGCCAAGCAAAGATCTATACAAAAATAGATCTACGAGGAGCATATAATTTGGTCCGCATCAAAGAAGGTGACGAATGGAAGACTGCATTTCGAACTAGGTATGGACATTTTGAATATAATGTCATGCCGTTTGGACTCACAAATGCACCAGCTGCTTTTCAACATCTTATGAATGATGTTTTTCGTGAATTTCTTGATGATTTTGTTGTCTGCTATTTAGACAACATTCTAATCTACTCTAAGAACGCAGAAGAATATGAATTTCATGTTTGTCGTGTCTTACAAAAACTTAGAGATACAGGATTATACGCCAAGATGGAAAAGTGTGTATTTCACACTACTCAAGTTGACTTTCTAGGATACATCATTTCTAATAATGGCCTAATGATAGATCTTAAGAAAGTTCAGACAATTATGGACTGGAAAATTCCAAGGACAGTAAGAGATGTATAGTGTTTTTTGGGATTTGCCAATTATTATCGGATCTTCATTAAGAACTTTTTTCAAGTTGCAGCTCCATTGACACGCTTAACTTGTAAAGAAAAACTTAAGTGGAGCAAGGAAGCAGAAGCATCATTTGAAGCTTTGAAGACAACTTTTACTTTTGCACCAATCTTGTATCGCGTCGACTTTTCTAAAGCATTCTTTATGGAAACAGATGCATCAGATTTTGCATTGGGTGCCGTATTGTCACAAATGGAAACAGATGACAAACTTCATCCAATAGCTTTTCATTCAAGAAAGTTTTCAGCAGCCGAGATTAATTATGAGATCCACGACAAAGAACTTCTTGCAATCGTGGACTCTTTTCAAGAATGGCGTCATTATCTAGAAGGCACCTCTCATCCAGTCACCGTATATACGGATCACAAGAATCTCGAGTATTTCATGTCAGCACGTGTTTTAAATCATCGTCAAGCTCGTTGGAATATGTCTTTGTCAAGATTCGAGTTCATTATCACGTATAGGCCAGGAAAACAATAATCAGACAAACCTTATTGTGAAATCATATGAACTTGAAATTGATAGATTTGTGATGCCCTTTCTAGACGTTCTTATCTTGCTCCAAAAGAAAGAGATGCAGCTTTTGATCAACAAAGAATGACCCTCTTGAAGCCAAAACAATTTTATCTTCGAGCAATCAAATCAACATTGACCGTTGATTTGAATTTTTTCAAGAAAATCCAATCAAGTATGTCCTCAGACCCTCTTGTTCATGATATTAAGAACAATTCATCTAAGTCTCATGATACTTCCAAGTTTGAATTCAAGAACAATCTACTCTACTTTGAAGGACACTTGTATATCCCAGAAGGCAAAGCACGACTACGTGCTCTTGAAGCTCATTACAATTTTCCCGCAGTAGGACATTTTGGGTACAACAAGACTCTGGAACTAATAACAAGAGATTTTTAGTGGCCTCAAATGTGGAAGGCAATTAAGGAGTTTGTACAATCATGTGATGTCTGTTCAAGATCAAAAACCCCTCGTCATCGACCTTACGGACTTCTTCAACCACTACCTATACCAGAACAACCATGGTCTTCTATCTCTATGGATTTTATCACAAATCTATCAATTTCAAGTTCATATGATTTCATATTCGTGATTGTAGATCGGTTCACCAAGATGGCACACTTTGTACCATGTACAAAATCTATCACAGGTGAAGAAACAGCTAAGCTCTTTCTTGGCAACATCTATCGCCATCATGGATTGCCAAGGGATATTATATCAGATAGAGAAACGCAATTTGTATCCAAATTTTGGAGAACCTTGTTCAAGATATTGAAGGTGGATATAAAACTATCTTCAGCCTTCCATCTTCAAACAGATGGTCAAACGGAACGAGTGAACCAAGTCTTGGAGCAATATTTGAGGTGTACCATCAATTACCATCAAGACGATTGGACAACTCTTTTACCATTGGCAAAGTTTGCTTATAATAATTTGGTACATTCTTCTATTCAACAAACACCTTTCTTTGCTAATTATGGTTATCACCCACGACTTGATATTTTTGACTTTTCAAAAGCTGATAATCCTGCGGCAAAAGATTTGGCAAATGAGTTGGCAGAGCTACATGCAACAATGAAGGTGCGATTAAAAAAAGCTCAGGAATGACAAAAGACCAATGCAAATGTCTATCGCAAGCAACAACTTCAATTCCATGTTGGTGATAAGGTATGGCTACTTCGTCGAAATATCAAGATTATTCGTCCTTGTGATAAGTTGGACTATTGTAGGCTTGGAACATTCTCAATTTGTGAACAAGTCAATCCAGTCGCTTATCAATTAAAGCTACCGGAGTCTATGAAGATTCATCCTGTATTCCATGTGTCTCTACTTGAGCCATATAAGACAACAAATATACAAGAAAGAAAACAAATGCCACCGCCTCCTATAGAAGTGGATAACAATGATAAATTTGAGCTGGAAGAAGTTTTAGATTCAAGGCGGCGCCGAAATAGGTTGGAATATCTTATTCATTGGCGCGGATACAATATTAGTGAGCGCACATGGGAACCGGCAAAGAATCTTGTAAATACAGCAAGGAAGGTGGAGACCTTTCATCAATGACATCCATCAAAACCAAGATAAAGACCTCTCCTATAAAAGAAACAAGATCTAGGCAAGATAACATTCAACTTTCTAACCTTGTTTGTAACTTCTTTATATTTGTGGCGCTCAGGAAATGGAGAATCAATAACCAGCAGATTCGACTCAAGAGCCTTCATTTGCTGACTTGTCGGATGAGACGTTGCGATTGTCACAACCTTCAAGACGATACAACCGAGATGAAGATCTTCAAGAATGACATGTTCTTCTTCGAATAGATGGCGAGGTACAACGTGTTTGGTATCTCGACCTTGGAAGAGACTCCCGATGTTTGGTGATTTTATTTGAAGTAGGAACAACTCCTGTGTTAGGGGCATAGTCTTAGAACCTTCTAGAAATTAGAACATTCTAGAAGCAAGTCCCTGGAACCTTCTAGAAGTTTCTATTAGCAATTAGTGGAAGTTTCTTGAGAAGCTTCCTACTTAGTAGAAGTTGCTTGAGAAGCCTCCTAATTCATAGAAGCTGCTTGAGAAGCTTCCTAAGTTGTTAGAAGTCGCTCAAGAAGTTTCTTATTTAGAAGTATATATAGGAGTCGTGGCTGAAGAGTTCTTCAGTCTCGACAACACATCTCTTGGAGCTCTAGCTCACCTCTCTGGTGTTGCTCTTGTACTCATCCGATCAATCTAGTTCTTGCCACTTCTCTTTGAAATTCTTGTTTAGATTTCCTCTTTGTATTCTGTGTCCGTGACAGTTTGTCGAGATTGCTCTCATCTCAGATATTAGAGCTAGTCCTTCTTGTTAGAGTGTGGATTACCCTTCTTCTTGAAGGTATACTAGTATTTTAGAGGTTGCGGATTACCCTCCTCTAAACTGATATCTCTCCCATTACAATATTGGAGTCTTATTCTTCTTGGAGAGAGTGGATTACCTCTCTTCTTGAAGGATTTTAGACGTTTTAGAGGTTGCGGAGTACCCTCCTCTAAACCAATATTTTCTTCTTCATAGAATCAATTGTTTCTCTCTTTTAGAATGGCTGGAGATCAAGGGATTAGTATGACTGAAAGTTCGGAGTCCAAGTTGGACACCATTATGAATGCCCTTGCTATGTTATCGCAAAGAACTGCGGAGATTGAAGGAGCGTTTGCAAGACTTCATAATGATGGAGCACTTGGAGTAACACAATCTAGAATTCATCAACCTCAAGTTTCTGTACCAGAAGAAATAGCTTTGCCTGTAATTCGACAAGAACCACTAGTTCTACAATGAAAGGAGCCTCGAGTTAGCCTTCCAAATAAGTTTGATGGTACACGCTCCAAGTTTCAAGGTTTTGTCAATCAAATCAGGTTAATAATAATTTTACAGCCCGAACGCTATCCAACGGAGGAGTCACGTGTTAGACTGGTTAGAACCCTACTTATGGGGCAGGCTCTATCATGGTTTGCTCCTTTATTCGAGAAGGGATCATCAATTTTGAATAACTTTGAAACTTTTTTGGAAGCGTTTGCAGAAGCATTTGGCGAGCATGACAAGGCTCGATGGGCTACAACAAAGATTCGATCACTACGACAAGGGACACGCTCTGCATCAATTTATGCATCAGACTTCAGACAATTAGCATGTGACATCAACTGGGATGAAGGAGCATTGACGAGTCAATTTTATTGGGATTTGAGGGATGATGTGAAGGATTTGCTATTATCTCTTCCTGATCCAGGAACGCTCAACGAAGCCATTAGCCAAGCTGTGAAGTGTGACAACCGCCTATTTCAGCATCACCAAGACCAACGCTCAAGACAACATGTGACTCGTCACGCCTCAACCATGTCAACAAGCAATTTGAATTCACATTCCGAGATGGACGACATGCAAATTGATGCGATACGTGTCAAATCCTTACTCCAGAAGAGAAGAAGCGGCGCATGGAGGAAGGACTATGCTTATATTGCGGTGAAGAAGGCCACAAGGTTGAAAATTGCCCCAAGAAGCAGAATCGATGCATTGTCAAGACCAGAGGCACATTTTTTCAGGAAAACAAAAATGCCTAGCCATAATAGGAACCGTGCGGTTGGACAGTCAAAAATCGCAACAACAATCAGGTTCCTCCCTCTCTGCCCAACCTGTCCTTTGTTTTACAATCCTTTTGTTTTTTGGTCCTCAGAAGCTTAAAACTTTAGCATTATTAGATTCAGGAGCATCCGCTTGTTTCTTAGATGAAAAATATGCTAAACATCATAAGATCCCTCTAGTACGGAAACCTAAACCTGTTTACATAGAAGTCATAGATGGACAACCTTTATTGTCTGGTAGTGTCACTCATGAATCAGAACCTATAGAAATAGCATTTAAGGACCATATTAGTTATATTATCTTTAACATTATAAAGACTCCATCAAGTCCTATTATTCTTGGTCTTTCCTGGTTGAAAAAGTATAATCCAACCATAGATTGGAGGTTACGAAAGATAACAATTCTAATAGAATGTTCCGAGAGTAAACCAGTTAGAAGACCCCGAATCAAAAAACCTTTATTTATTGAAGCAAGAGCATTTGTAAGATTGTCCAAGGAATATACACCATTTGTCATTTATGCGACTCCAACCAGCGAAGAGAAGATTTCAACAACAAGTATACCGGAGCAATATAAAGATTTTCAAGATGTGTTTTAAAAGAAGAATGCTGATATGCTACCAGAGCACCAACCATATGATTGTGCCATAGACTTGCAAGAAGGAGCACAACCCCCTTTTGGCCCAATCTACAATTTGTCGCAGATGGAGTTGGCAGAATTGCGGAAGTACATTGATGAGAATCTAGCCAAGAACTTCATTCGCCATTCGAAGTCACCAGCTGGAGCACCAATCTTATTTGTAAAAAAGAAGGATGGCTTGCTACGGATGTGCGTGGACTATCGAGGTCTCAACAAGGTAACAAAAAAGAATCGTTATCCGTTACCCTTGATATCTGGTCTTCTTGAACAACTTGGACGGGCAAGGATCTTTACAAAAATTGATCTAAGAGGAGCCTACAACCTTGTACGAATTAAAAAAGGAGACGAATGGAAGACAACTTTTCGTACAAGGTATGGCCATTTCGAGTATAATGTCATGCCTTTTGGTCTTACCAATGCTCCGGCAGTTTTTTAACACATGATGAATGACATCTTCCGGGAGCATCTTGACGATTTTGTTGTCATCTATCTGGATGATATTTTGATATTTTCTAAGAACGAAAAAGAGCATGAAAAGCATGTTCGTCTCATCCTTGAAAAACTACGTGAGCGAGGACTCTACGCCAAGTTAGAGAAGTGCTTATTTCACCAAACTGAGATGGAGTTTTTGGAATTCATCGCGACTACAGAAGGCTTGAAAATGGATCCCAAGAAAGTCGAAGCAATCGTGTCGTGGGAGGTTCCGAAGACGGTTAGAGATGTACAATGTTTTCTTGGTTTTGCTAACTTCTATCGGATTTTTATTAAGAATTATTCCCAAATTGCTGCTCCACTCACTCGGTTGACGTGTAAGGACAAGCTCGAATGGGGACTCTTAGTAGAGAAAGCATTTCAAGATCTTAAGATAGCGTTTACAACGGCTCCGATCTTGGTCCACCTGGATTTTGCAAAGACCTTTTATTTGGAAACTGATGCTTCGGATTTTGCTTTGGGAGCCGTACTTTCACAAATGGATACTGATGAAAAGCTCCATCCAGTTGCATTCTATTCTCAAAAGTTCTCTGCTGCTGAGATCAACTATGAGATCCACGATAAGGAGCTTCTTGCTATAGTGGATTCTTTCCAAGAGTGGCGTCACTTTCTTGAAGGAGCGGCACATCCGGTAACCATATACATGGATCACAAGAATTTGGAATATTTCATGTCGGCTTGAATTTTGAATCGGCGTCAAGCTCGGTGGAATATGTTGCTATCCAGATTTGACTTTGTTATCACTTATCGACCTGGAAAGCAACAAGGACTATCTGACGCATTATTGAGGAGATCGTATCTTGCATCAAAGGCTGGAGAGGCAACATTCGACCAATAGTGTACGACGCTATTGAAGCCAGAACAATTCCGGCTTCTCGCTGCCATTGTACCAATTGATGCTGACTTCCTCAATGAGGTACGTACCGCGACCATTGAAGATTCAATAGCAGTTGATATCAAGCAACGTGCCAATAATGACAAGTTCAAAGTGGAGGGAGATCTTTTATACTTCAAGGAGCGGTTGTATATTCTGAAAGGACCAGTACGGCTCCAAGTTCTTCAATCTCGTCACGATTTTCCAACTGCGGGACATTTTGGATTCAACAAGACCTTGGAACTTATTTCTTGAGATTTCTGGTGGCCCCAAATGTGGAAGGATGTGAAAGATTTTGTCCTCACTTGCGACATCTGTTCAAGATCTAAAAATCCTCGGCATCGCCCTTACGGACTTTTACAGCCATTGCCAATTCTACGGCAATTATGGTCTTCAGTTTCCATGGACTTTATTACAGACCTGCGACCATCAAATTATTTTGACAGCATTTTTGTTGTGGTAGATTGACTTACAAAGATGGCGCACTTTGTCCCTTGCAAGAAGACATCGTCAAGTGAAGATACAGCAAGGCTCTTTCTTGACAATGTGTATCGATATCATGACCTATCAGATGATATCGTGTCGGATCGAGGAACTCAGTTTGTATCAAAGTTTTGGAGATCCCTTTTTGAAATATTGAAGGCGGATATTAAGCTTTCTTCAGCTTTCCATCCTCAAACTAACGACCAAAAAGAACGGATGAATCAAATTTTGGAACAGTATCTAAGATGCAACATCAACTATCAGCAAGATGATTGAGCCACATATCTATCGTTAGCCAAGTTTGCATATAATAACACCTTGCATGCGTCAACTCAACAAACACCATTCTTTTCTAACTATGGATACCATCCGAAGCTTGATTTGTTAAGTCTGTCAACGAATAACAACCTAGCAGCTGAAGGATTTGTGAAGCAGCTATCAGAGCTTCAAACTATGTTAAAGGTGCAATTGCAGTCTGCTCAAGAGTCTTATAAGACATCCGCAGATAAACTTCAAAATCAAGCACCTATTTTCAAAACTGGAGATAAGGTATGGCTACTTCGATGGAATATCAAGACCAAGCGGCTGTGTGATAAGTTGGACTACCGGAGGTTGGGACCATTTGTCATCTTGAAGCAAATCAATCCAATGGCGTACTGTCTGGAGTTACCAGCTGCTATGAAGGTACATCCAGTCTTTCATGTTTCTTTGTTGGAGATTTATCAAGAATCGTCTTTTCTTGGAAGAGTGCAAAGTTTGCCACCTAGTATCAAAATCGAGAACCACGAGGAATACGAGGTAGAAAAGGTGCTAGATTCGCGGCGTAAATGGAGAAAATTGGAGTATTTTGTACATTGGAGAGGCTACGATATCAATGAGCAAACATGGGAGCCGGCCAAAAATCTCGCCAATGCGCCGCAAAAGGTACAAGAGTTTCATCAACAATATCCTCAGAAACCTAAGCCGGTTCGAGAATAACTTCTTTCTGAAGCTTGCTCATCTAGTAACATAAAAGGAAGGGAGAACACTACCAAAATTCATAATTGATGTAGTTATTTTTTCCAAGATAGAGTAGATCTTTTCTGATAGCCATAGTTTGGTCTTTCGACATGGATAGCCAAGAGATAGATACCATGCCAATCATATCATCTCAACCTACTAGCTCACGAAGGCCACCTCGAGATAAAGAACCACCTGCACCATGACGACGATGGAGGATACCAAGTAACTGATCGCTAGTGATTGTATTTGAAGTCGAGCCTGCTTACAATGGTCAGCCAGAAGGTGTGTTTGCAAGACAGTTTCACAATGAGGATACGGAAGTTCATGCTTGGTCGGAAGTTGAGGGCGTGGGCCACTACCGTTGGCTTCAAGGACCGATGAATCACTTACCTCGTGAAAGACAATTGGAATTCATAGCAGACGTTATGCGACAGATCTTCATTTTTTTGCATTGGTATTGACTGACAACAACATTGCTTCTCGGAGACCTCGAAGCTAAAGGAGGGGGTGATGTTAGGGACATAGTCTTAGAACCTTCTAGAAATTAGAACATTCTAGAAGCAAGTCTCTGGAACCTTCTAGAAGTTTCATTAGCAATTAGTGGAAGTTTCTTGAGAAGCTTCCTAGTTAGTAGAAGTTGCTTGAGAAGCTTCCTAGCTAGTAGAAGTCGCTGGAGGTTTATGTCTTATAAAAGCCGCTTTGCTTCCAACCAATTCCACTTATCTTCAAGTTTCTGGCCTTTAAATATATATGAGCTTCCAGGCCTAAGAGCTTCAACTTCGATAACACATCTCTTGGTTTTCTAGACCTCTCCTGTGAATGCCTTTATAATTTCATCTCGATCAATCTACTTCTTCCATTTTTGAAATTCTTTTTGTCAGATTTCTATGTCCAGATATCCTCGATGATGTCTAAACGCGGTTATTTAAAGGAAGATTAAGGTCACAACAATGATCAATAGGAGTCTTCCGCCTAAACTAACATTATCACGGCCGAGAGACTCCATTAATTACCTTCAAGAGAACAAAGATCGAGTATGTGCAAATATAATCATGACGGTATATCCTCAACATCTAAACTACCACCCTCGAACTCAGGCTCAAAGGAGTGGTAGAAGGTTACCATTAGTGCCACATAGTTACCTACACCAAGAAACTAGGTAGAAGTAAGTAAAAATAGGTTAATTCTATAATATCTTCTAGAAAAACTTCCTGGAAGCTTCATAGACGCTGCTTTGACCGTATAGGTGTCCATAGTTGATTTCTTGATTAGAAACTTGGTCAACAAGTTAACTATGTGCCACACATATTAATAGCTTGTTTTTCAAGCTAATTACGTGGCGCACATGTAAAAAACTTGCCTTGTAAACTAAGGCAAGTGGCCTTCAAAGTCAACACATATTGGAGGTCCTATAGAATATCGCCATGTAGCTTCTAGTTAGATAGTATATATAGAGACAAGAGTGAAGCCTTCTTCACTCTTGTCAACTCCTTTCTTGCTTCTAATCTAGTTTCAAGAGTCTCTAGTTGTCTTGTCTTTTGACAATAGCCATTCCAGTTTCTATTGAATATATATTTTCTTATTTCTATTTTATAAGAGAAGTCTCACTTGTCTATTTGATTTCATCGAGTTCTTGTCCTTGACATCTTCTTAATTGGTAGAAGTTGCTTGAGAAGCTTCCTAGATGGTAGAAGTTGCTTGAGAAGCTCCCTAGTTGTAGGAAGCTACTTGAGAAGCTTCTTAGATAGGAGTATATATTGGAGTCGAGGTTGAAGAGTTCTTCAGTCTCGACATCACATTGTCACGGACATAAGATTTACTCCAGTAAATTAGCTAAATAATATAGACCAATAGAAATAGATAAAATAAGTTGATTTAATTATATCTGATAGAAAAGATTCCTAAAAGCTTCATAGATACAAAATCACCTTTATACATGTCTATAGGTGATTTGTAGGTTAAAAACTTGATCAACAAACTAGCCACATGGCGAACATGTTGATAGCTATCGGAATAAGTCAAGTACATGGTGCACATGTGGAAAACTTGTCATGCAAGTTTGACATGTGTCTTGCAAATTAGACACGTGTATGAGGTCTTATAGAATACCGCCACGTAGTTTTTAATTAGATAGTATTTATAGAAGTAAGAGTGAAGCCCTCTTCACTCTTATCAATTCCTTTCTTGGTTCTAGTCTAGTTTCAAGAGTCTTCATGTTTCTAGTCTTTGACAATAGCCATTCCAGTTTTCAATGAATATACATACTTTCTTATTCCTATTTTATGACTTTTCTTTGATATAGTTTTCATTAGATTATGTATCTTTTTCTAGTTCATGTCCTTGATAGATTGAGAAGAGTACACTTATAATATCATAGCTTTGTCTTGTTTTGATTAAGAGTAGATTACCCCTTTCTCTTGATAAGATATAAGCATATTAGAAGTTGCGGATTACCCTCTTCTAAACTGATATTATTCCTAGTATTTTCTTTGTTCTCCCTTCTACTTATCTCAAGTGGTGTTAGATATTTTTTGAAGTATTATCATGGTAGAGCTTGCCGAAATGAAGAGTGCAATGGCACAAATGTAAGAGCAAATGAGAGAATTGATGCTTGTAATGCATCAATTCACTGTACCTTCACAAGGAGCAACAAGGTTACCAAATAATGAAGATATAGATATGGTTGGAGCTGTTTCAACATCTACACCAAGCTATATTATTTCTCCTACATTGGAACATCGTCCAAGCATCAGAGAATCAAAAATTAGTCTACTTGAGAAGTTTGATGGCACAAGATTCAAGTTTCAAGGATTCATCAACCAAGTCTAACTGGTGATTGAATTACAATCGCAAAGTTTTCCAACTCCAAGATCGCAAGTTAGATTTATAAGTACACTACTTTCAGATTCTACCTTATCTTGGTTTTCATCTTTTCTAGAACGACGTGATCCAATATTGGATAATTTAGAAGCTTTTTTAGCAGAATTTTGATCTATGTATGGAGAATATGATGCAACTTGTGTTGCAACCAACAAGCTTCATATCCTACGACAAGGCAATTGATCAGTGACATTATATGCTTCACAATTTCGACAACTAATAATTGATATCAAGTGGGTCGATGCTGCACTCATCAGTCAGTTTCTCTATGGATTACAATATGAAGTGAAGAAATTGATGTTGAACTTATCCGATCCTCAAACATTGAGTCAAGCAATAGACTTTGCGGTGAAGTGTGATAATCGGCTTTTTGAATTTAGATCTGAAAGTTGTACAAGAAAACCTCAATGACATTATAATTTAGTAGCAGCACCAATATCTTATAACTATGTACCTTCAGAAGTTGAGGACATGCAAATTGATGCTATACGTTTCAAGTTGCTTACTGAACAAGAAAAGACTTAATGTCGTCAAGAAGGATTATGCTTGTATTGTAGAGAACCTAAACACACTGCTCAAAATTGTCCAAAGAAACGACGCAACCACAAGATGAGGAGTACGATTATCAAAGAACACAATATGTCAGAAAACGAGTTTATCCAGCCACAATAAGGACCATGCGGCTGGGATCTTGTACAATTTCTAATAAAGGTCCTATCCTCTCTTTACAACCATCTCCTTGTTTTATAATAGATGTATATTTAGGACCTAATAATTACAAAGCCTCTGCTTTAATAGATTTGGGAGCCTTGGCTTGCTTTTTAGATGAAGAATTTGCTAAAAGCCATAGAATACAAATAGTACAAAAATCTAAACCCGTACATGTAGAAATCATAGATGGTCGTCTTTTATCTTTTGGAGATATTACTCATGAAACACTTCCTCTAGATGTAGTAGTAAATGGCCATAATAGTTGCGTAATTTTCAACATAATTAGATCTCTTTCTATTCCAGTTATTCTAGGTCTATCATGGTTAGAAAAATACAACCCTCGAATAGATTGGATTTCTCGTACTCTGAACTTTTCTAAAAGTATAGCTAACAATATAGTTAATCAAGTAAAAAATCATAAGTCTAGTAGAATTAAACCTGCGTTTGTAGGTGCAAGAGCTTTCTTGCATGCTGCAGAAGAAGGATCATCTTTTGTCATTTATGCTACACCTATTTCCAATGATGGAAAGACTTCAAGTAGCATTCCAAGTCAATATCAAGATTATCAAGACATTTTTGAGAAAAAGAATGCAGATATTCTTCCAGAGCATTGTCCATATGATTGTTCAATCGACCTTAAAGAAGGAACTCAGCCACCATTTGGACCAATCTACAATTTATCACAAGATGAGTTGGCTGAACTCAAGGCGTATATTGACAAGAATTTGGCAAAGAATTTCATACGCCATTCTAAATCTCCAGCAGGAGCTCCAATTCTATTTGTGAAGAAAAAAGATAGATCATTGCGGATGTGTGTTGACTATCGAAGACTCAACAAGATCACAATCAAGAATAGATATCCATTACCTCTGATATCAGGACTCTTTGACCAATTGAATCAAGCTAGGATCTATACAAAAATAGATCTAAGAGGAGCATACAATCTAGTACGCATCAAAAAAGGAGATGAATAGAAAACTGCATTTTGAACCAGGTACGGACATTTTGAATATAATATCATGCCTTTTGGACTTATGAATGCACCAACTGCTTTTCAACATCTCATGAATGATGTTTTTTGTGAGTTCTTAGACAATTTTGTCATTTGCTACCTAGACGACATTTTGATCTATTCTAAGAACGTAGAAGAACATGAAATACATGTTCGTCAAGTATTACAAAAACTTAGAGATGCGGGATTGTACGCCAAGATGGAAAAGTGTGTATTTCACATTACTCAAGTTGATTTCTTAGGATACATCATTTCAAATGATGGTCTCATGATGGATCCTAAGAAAGTCAGAACAATCATGAATTGGAAGATGCCAAAGACGGTAAGAGATGTCCAATGCTTTTTGGAATTCGCCAATTATTATCGGATCTTTATCAAAGACTTCTCTCGTGTTGCGGCTCTACTTACACGTTTGACTTATAAAGACAAACTCCAATGGAATCAAGAAGCAAAAGCAGCATTTGAAGCTTTGAAGATATCGTTTGTTTCTGCACCAATCTTGTATCGTGTAGATTTTTTCAAGGCATTTTTTATGGAAATAGACGCATCAGACTTTGCCTTGGGTGCAATTTTGTCACAAATGGGAACAGATGACAAACTTCATCCAGTAGCTTTTCATTCAAGAAAATTCTCAGCAGCCGAGATCAATTATGAGATCCACGACAAAGAACTTCTTGCAATCGTGGATTCTTTTCAAGAATGGCGTCATTATCTAGAAGGCACTTCGAGTCCAGTCACTATGTATACGGATCACAAGAACCTCGAGTATTTTATGTCGGCACGCATATTGAATTGTCGTCAAGCTCATTGGAGCATGTCTTTGTCAAGATTCGAATTCATTATCACTTATCGGCCATGAAAATAACAAGGTTTGTTCGATGCCCTTTCTAGACGTTCTTATTTTACACCAAAAGAAGGAGATGCAGCTTTTGAGCAACAAAGAACAGTTCTCTTGAAACTAGAGCAGTTTTATCTTCGAGCAATAAAATCAACATTGACTGTTGATTCAACTTTTCTCAAGCAAATTCAGTCAAGTATGTCCTCAGACCCTCTTGTTCATGATATCAAGAATAATTCTTCCAAGTCTCATGATTCTTCTAAGTTTGAATTCAAGAATAATCTACTATTTTTTGAAAGATGCCTATATGTTCCAAAAAGAGAAGTACGTTTACGTGTTCATCAAGCACATCATGATTTTTCAATGGTAGGACATTTTGGATACAATAAGACTTTGGAACTTATATCAAGAGATTTTTGGTGGCTTCAAATGTGGAAGGCAGTCAAAGACTTTGTACAATCATGTGATATCTGCTCAAGATCAAAGACTCCTCGTCATCAATCTTTTGGGCTTCTTTAGCCATTATCTATTCCAGAACAACCATGGTCTTCTGTTTCTATGGATTTCATCACAGATCTTCCAAGCTCAAGATCTTATGATTCTATATTTGTGATAGTAGATCGATTCACCAAGATGGCATATTTTGTGCCATACATAAAATCTATCACAGGTGAAGAAACAGCTAAGTTTTTCATTGATAATATCTATCGCTATCATGGATTATCTAAGGATATTATATTGGATAGGGGAACTCAATTTGTGTCAAGATTTTGGAGAATCCTTTTCAAGATCTTAAAAATGGACATAAAGTTATCTTCAACTTTTCATCCTCAAACTGATGGACAAACAAAGCGTGTGAATAAAGTCTTGGAGCAATATTTAAAGTGTACTATCAATTACTAACAGGATGATTGGATAGCTCTTTTGCCATTGGCAGAATTTATATATAATAATACGATACATTCTTCTACGCAATAAACACCTTTCTTTGTCAATTATGGTTACTACCCACAACTTGATGTTTTTGATTTTTTAAAAGTTGATAATCCAGCAGCAGAAGATTTGGCAAATCGTTTGTCAGAGCTACATGCAATAATGAAGGTGCAATTAAAAGAAACTCAAGAACAACAAAAAATAAATGCAGATGCGTATTGCAAGGAACAACCACAATTCAACGTGGAGGACAAGGTATGATTATTTTGTTGCAATATCAAGACTACTCATCCTTGTGATAAGTTGGACTATCGTAGGCTTGGACCTTTTCCTATTTCTAAACAAATCAATCTAGTTGCATATCGATTACACCTACCGGAGTCCATGAAGATCCATCATGTATTCCACGTGTCACTACTCAAGCCATACAAGACAATGGATATACAAGGAAGAAGACAAATGCCACCGCCTCCTGTAGAAGTGGACAACAATGAAGAATTCGAGGTTGAAGAGATTTTGGATTCAAGGCGGCACCAAAATCGACTGAAATATCTTGTGCATTGGCGCAGATATGATATTAGTGAACGCACATGGGAGCCATCAAAGAATCTAACAAATGCATCAATAAAAGTTAATGCATTTCATCGACGACATCCATCAAAATCAAGATAAATATTCAAGAAAATCTTTACTATAAAGCAAGGCAGGTTCTATAGAGGTTTCATCTTACCTTGTATCATTGTTTGTCATTAGATTTTGTTTGTGCTAAAGAGATGGAGAATCAACAACTAGCGAATTCAGCTCAAGAGCCATCATTTGCTGATTTACCGAACGAGACATTACGACTATCACAACCTTCAAGATGATAGAATAGAGATGAAGACCCTCAAGAACGACATGTCCTTCCTCGGATTGATGGCAAAATACAACGTGTTTGGTATCACAACCTTGGAAGAGACTCTCGATGTTTGATGATACTTTTAGAGGTAGGAACTACTCTTGATGGTGTTCCTAATGTTTTCTTTGAAGGAAGTTATGAAGGCCTCAACAATGATCAAATAACAGGGTGGTCCTCTCGCCCTGGTATGGGACATTATTGATGGTTGAAAGGACCTATCAACTACCTTCGAAGGGAATAAAAATTAGAATATGTGGTAAGCACAATTCGACGTATCCTGGACTTCTTTAACATATAATCACCGCTCCTCGTGGAACTCGTGCCTAAAAGGGGGGATTATGTCACAGACATAAGATTTATTCTAATAAATTATCTAAATAATATAGACCAATGGAAGTAGGTAAAATAAGTTGATTTGATTATATCTAATAGAAAAGCTTCCTAGAAGCTTCATAGATGCAAAATCACCTTTATACATGTCTATAGGTGATTTGTAGGTTAAAAACTTGGTCAATAAGCTAGCCACATAGCGCACATGTTGATAGCTTGCGGAACAAGTCAAGTACATGGCGCACATGTGAGAAACTTGTCATGCAAGTTTGACATGTGTCTTGCAAATTAGACACGTGTATGAGGTCTTATAGAATACTGCCACGTAGTTTTTAGTTAGATAGTATTTATAGAAGCAAGAGTGAAGCCCTCTTCACTCTTGTCAACTCCTTTCTTGGTTCTAGTCTAGTTTCAAGAGTCTTCATGTTTCTAGTCTTTGACAATAGCCATTCCAGTTTTCTATGAATATATATATTTTCTTATTCCTATTTTGTGACTTTTCTTTGATACAGTTTCCATTAGATTATGTATCTTTTTCTAGTTCATGTCCTTGACACACATCTCTTGGAGCTCTAACTCACCTCTCTGGTGTTGTTTCTTGTACTCATCTGATTAATCTAGTTTTTGCCAGTTCTTTTTGAACTTCTTGTTTAGACTTCCAGTCTATATTTTGCGTCTGTGACAATACTCTTGCTTAAAAAAACCACTTCTTGTAAACAAAAAAGATATTAATATTATAATTAATAAAGGATTAGAATTAGAAAAAATAATATATTAAAAAAAAGAAGTGGATATATTACCTTCATGTATATATAGTGTAACTATAATATACAAGTTATACGTATTTTTGTCTTACTACATGCAATCATGAATTAAACATATATGATGTAAATAAAAAAATAAAAAATAAAAAAATTTAAAAATATATTAAAGCATAAAAAATATATAATTAGTTTTAATAAATCTTATAATAATAAAAATTGGGCTAATATATTAATTAATTTATTGATCACTATGCCAAATTAATAACACACAATACATTAATGCTACTATAAGTTATCAAAGTAAAGATTCACAATTACAAAAAATACTAACAAAATTATATGATTTAAGTATGATATTTATTACTATTAAGTATATTTTATATCAAATTAAAATAGTATAAGCTGAAAGATATAAAAAGTTAAAATAATAAAAAATATAAATATATTATATTATCAAAATATAAGTTGCATGATTTTATTTATTTATAATGCTAGTATTGATACATATACCTATATATATATATATATATATATATAAATATATATAATATATATGTATATATGTGTGATATGTGTGTGTGTGTGTGTGAGTGTGTGTGTATATATATGTGTGTGTATATATATATATATATATATATATATATATATATATATGTATACACACTACCATATATATATATATATATATATTTGATTTTCAAATTGGATTTTAAATAACATAGTTATACAAAATATTCATAAATTATTCTATTATGCAATAAGAATTGTAAGTGGTGCAATACAAGCTACAAATGCATTATAATAAGATTTTTTTGTATAATTTACATACTAGATATACAATAAAATAAAATTTAATTGTATAATTATGATTTTTTAATAAGCAAGAAATATTTGTTTTATAATAATCTATTCTTTAGTTATAATTTTCTTATAGATTCAATATTATACTAATTATAAGTATTTATTTTGCAACATCTATAGTACTTTAAATTCACACTTACAAAGCACTATTGTATTATTTAAAAAATTATAAAATATATATATATAAATTAAGATAATTTTCATATGAGTCCAATTTACTATTTAATAAGCCAATAGTACTTAAGTCAAAATTTAAAATATTCAACCTATATAAATAAAACTTATGCAACTTCTATTCCTATACATTAAAAAGTATTTGTATTCTACAAGACAATTGAAATATTGGACCACCTTATAATATTAGTAAAAAATAATAAATAAATATAATATCAAAGTAAAAATTAAAAATAATAGAGTTAGAAAAAATATATCTTTATTTTATTTTTAAAATATTGATGGTTATTTTAAAAATTCAAATATAGAGAGTTAGATATAGTTATGATTAAAAGTTAAATAAACCAAATTTATGAATATAAAAAATCAAAAATCAAAAATTAGATATATAAGTTATTATTGTTATTATTATTATTATTATCATTATTATTATTATTATTTTTTAAGAGAATAAATATTTAAAATTTAGAATTTATAAATCAATTTCAATAGTTACTATCTTTCAATACAATGTGTTATTTATAATATTTTTTTATTTTATTTTAAATTTTAAATTAAAAAAATAATATAATATATATTTAGTTTTAAGTTATTTATATTATGTAAAAAATTTATATTTTATTCTTAAATTATACTTTTATAAATATAAAAATAAAATTTGATATATATTTAAAATAAAAACATGCATCATAAAATAAAAAATTATTGACATTTTAATAATAATAAATTATTTTTGTATGTACCATTCTAATTTTTTTATATTTTATCTACAAGAAATATTTTTGAATTTTGAATTTTGAATTTTTAAGTTATTATACACAAGTTCATATTGAAGTAGATAAATGTGCAATTTATAGATTCAGTCATTGAGTTGTGTAATTTTAAAATTTTAATAAAATTATTAGAATTTTGTACTTAATGTATTGTGTAATATAATAATAAATAATATTTTTTACTAAAATATTTCTTTTACATAAATATGGACTGTTTTGATATTTTTATTAAGAATTAATTTTTAAAAATCTAAAAGACAAAATATTTAGTAGTTTTTAACATTAATTATAATTATTATGAGTAAATAATTAAATATAAAGTTATTTTCAATCTTATTTGATTATTTTAAATAATTAATTCATCAAAAGTGCCGCAACAAACGGACCACTATCAAAGAGCCTCTCGCAACTAGTGGTCCGTTCGATTCAAATGTTTGTGTTTAAAATGTTGTTATAAACGAGTTTAAAACGTTCTTTTTAGTTCTTGAGTGTTTAAAACAATTGAGAAAAGGGTTGCGCTTCAGATTGCGTTATTGTCGCATTTTGTCTATAAGTCGCATCTTGTCTATAAGCTGCATTTGGCCCAGGGTGTGGACGATGAGTTTGATGAAGAAGTTATCACAAAATACATGGTTGAACGTGAGCTCAAAGATAGTATGTCCAAAAATATTGGCTTAGAAGATGACCACGGTGAAGGCTTAGATTTTTAAGAAGAAGACACTCAGAAAGAAATTTCTAATATTGTTTTGTTTTGCGACCCAACCGGTGAATAAAATCAATAGAAATGGCCACGGCGTTTAAAATGGCCGTTTTAAACGTGTTTTAGACGGCCATTTAGTTTAAAACACGTTTTAAGTGTTTGTTTCAGAATTTTTTTGTTTAAAACGGAACGCTACTCGCAACCCTCGCTTTTCTACGCCCTCTCCGCCTTCTCGCTACGAATTACTCCAATCTGCATATATTCTTACACGCCGCAATATAGCTCAACTGCATGCAAGTAATGTGAGAGCGGAGACCTGCTGGTAGGTGTTTCTTTTCGCCTAGCGTACTGTTGTTTAGAAGAACCAGTTGTCTGAGTGGTTAGGGTCGAAGTGATCTGTGCTGTGGATTTCGTGGATGGAAGGAGTTGAAGTACGAGTGGGACTGTTGGAGGACAGCATCCTTTTGGCTGTGGTGGTCTGTCGTGAAAGCTAATAACAATCGTACCTGGATGACTCGGATCATCAACAGCTCTGCTCAAGTGCATTTGTTAGTAAATGTGTCGGTGAGGGTTGGCGTTTGCGTCTAGGCTTGATTTCTAGATTAGCCTCGTCTGATGAGTTGTTGTGTAGTTACTGTCCTTAGGCTTTACACTTCGTGTTCCTCTTCTTTTTTGATTTTGGTTGCGGTTGTGAGGACATTCGAGATCGGCCTTTGGTGATGGTGTGGGCTACGTTAAAAGAATGTCGCTGCAGTGTACGGTTTTTTGTGTTCCTGCATACGTGCACATGTTTATGGCGGAGTTGAGGGTTTGGCAGTCATTTGTTGCACATCTACATGCTAGACTCCATGTTGTTTTATTACTGGTTGATTCAAAGAATCCCCTTTTGCACTTCAAGTCCAGTGAGTGGTTTTGTGAAATAGGAGAGGTACATGGAAAAGTTGATGGTTGTACTTGCGTGCATGTGCATGCATGCATTTGTTAACCATTTTGTGTGTTGTTTATGTTCCAAGCTTATTGGACAAAGTTTATTAAGGTGTCATTTGAATTTAATTATTTTCTACTAGAATATTATAAGGTATTGATGTCATTGAATAAAATTATATTTTTGAATATAGTTATAGAATATATTTAAAAATTGGTAGCTTTTGTAATGAATAATTGTATCTAGTGGGTGTGAGTCCCACCATTAAATCTTAACTAATCCACTAATTAATTGATTATTTAAGTATTTATTAGAATTTAGAAGAATTTATAAGTTATAAGAGCTTTATTGAAAAAAATTCATAAAAATGGAATCTTAATAAGTCTTAGAGGCAATCATTTTATTTTATTTAGTATTTTTTTAATTATAAGAATTATTATTTAATTATTAAAATTAATATCTATATTTGTTAAAGAACTAGAAGTTAGAAGCCACAACACTTAGCATAAGCAAGGTTGCACACAAAGAGAAGTGTGGAATGAGATAACTCTCACTTCCAACACCCTTTACTTATAAGTAGAATTCACATCCAATATATATAGACTTCATCTACATTCATCTTAAACCAGCCGCCTCTCGAGACTCTAAACCTAGCCGCCTCTTGAGACCCTAAATCCAGCCGCCTGTCGAGACCCTAAATCCAGCTGCCTGTCGAGACCCTAACCGCCACTTAATCCCTAGTTGCCTTTTGACTATTAGAAACTTACTATGGTTTAAACTCTATATTGTACTATTCCAACAAATTCTTTGTTGAACTTTAACACTCCCACTTTTCTAATTGTCAAAAGGCTTTTAAGCCTAATGCCTTTATCAACTCGTGGTGTCTATCCTTCACTAATGCCTTTGTAAGCACATCAGCAAGCATCTCTTTTGTAGTACAATACTTCATACCTATTATACCATCTTCAATCTTCTCTCGTATGAAATGATGTTGAATATCAATATGCTTCGTTCTTGAATGGTGCTTTGGATTCTTGGCAAATGCAAGACATCCTTGATTGTCACACATTATTGGAGTTGCTTCTGTTTGCACTAATCCAATGTCTTCTAAGAGTTGCCTTATCCAACAAGCCTCCATTGCACAATGACTTGCTGCCATGTACTCAGCCTCCATGGTTGATCTTGCAATAGTAGGTTGTCTCTTGCAATTCCATGAAATGACTCCCACTCCAATAAAGAACACATATCCCGTTGTGGATCTTCTATCATTTACATCTCCAGCCCAATCCGCATCGCAATAACCTTGCAAATCAATGTTCTTACCACCAAGGCATAATTTGAAGTCTTTAGTACCTTTTAAGTACCTCAATATCCTCTTTACCGTTGCCCAATGCAAAGGTCCAGCCTTAGACATGTGTTGGCTCACAACACTCACCGCATATGCAAGATCCACTCTTGTGGCCACCATTGCATACATAAGTGAGCCAACTGCTGCCTTGTATGGAATACTTTGCATCTTACCTTCAACTTGAGCAAACTCCTCATCCGTGAGCTTCATCAACTTCAAATTTGCCTCCAAAGGTGTTCCAATTGGCTTACACTCCTCCATGTTGAATCGTTTCAACACTTCTTCAATATACTTGCTTTGGCTCATTGTAATGGTCTTGTTCTTACGATCTCTTATAAACTCCACTCCTAAGCAATAGTGAAGTTCTCCCAAATCACTCATTTCAAATTCTTTTTCTAATATGGCCTTCATCCAATTCAACCTTTTTACATTGTTAGCCAAAATGATTAAATCATCAACGTAAAGGATTACAATCAATAAGAACTCTTGAGATTGCATTACATACATGGAATGATCTGCCTCACTCCTTACAAAACCTTCATTCACAAAGAATGTGTCAATCCATTGGTACCATGCCCTTGGTGATTGCTTGAGTCCATACAAGGATTTTTTCAACTTACAAACAAGGTGTTGTTTGCCTTCTTCAACATATCCTTGAGGTTGATCTATATAGATGTCTTCTTCCAACTCTCCATTTGAGAAAGCCGTCTTCACATCCATTTGATGCATCTCCAAGTCCATTGCTGCTCCAATTGCCACAATGGTTCTGATAGTGGTGAATTTAGCCACGGGAGCATATGTCTCATTGAAATCAACACCAGCAACTTGTGAATATCCTTTGGCAACTAATCTTGCCTTATATCTCACAACATTGCCCATTGCATCCCTTTTGGTTCTAAATACCCACTTACAACCAATAGAAGATCGATTTGGTGGAAGTTGAGTCAATTCCCATGTTCTATTGTCCATGAGAGATTTGTATTCTTCTTCCATAGCCTTCTCCCACTTGATAGCATCTGTGGACTTCATTGCATCACATAAAGACAATGGATCAGCAAAGAGTGCAACATTGGCATGTTCTTCACTTACTTGAGGAAAAATGTGGTTCTTCCACCATTCACCAAGTGGTCTTCTTTCCCTCATAGGATATCTCCTTTCATTTGAAGAAGATTCACCTTCATGTACTCCAACCACTCTTCCAAGCTTCTTCTTTCTTAAACTTTGTCTTTTCTCACTCAAAGGTTGATACTCCTCATCATCATCATCTTCAACATCTTCATTTTTGGTCTCAGGAATCAAAGAGACTTTCTTCTCCATCTTCTTTAGCTCTTCACCTTCATTCATGTCTCCACTATCTTCATTGTCTTCATCTTCTTCTTCTTTCTTTGCTAGATTTAAAGATGTGTCCACAAACACACCATTACTCCCACTTGGACACATCTCCAAGTGCTCATAAGCACTCTTATGCTCAATAAACTCAACATCACGACTTTTGATGATCTTCTTGGTATCCAAACACATTAGCCTATATGCCTTTGTACCTTCACAATATCCAACAAATACACATTTTGTACCTTTTGCCTCAAGCTTGGACCTCATACAATCTGGTACCTTTGCATAAGCAATGCATCCAAATGTCCTCATGTGTGAAACACAAGGTTTCTTCCCACTCCAAGCTTCTTGTGGAGTCATTGATGTGAGTGCACTTGTAGGGCATCTATTCCTTGTGTATACTGCATTCACCACAGCTTCCGCCCAAAACTCATATCCAAGGTTTTGAGCATGAAGCATACTCCTTGCCATCTCCACAATGGTGCGATTTGCTCTTTCAGCAACTCCATTTTGTTGTGGAGTGTAAGGAGTAGAGGTTTGTCTTGTAATACCTTGAATCTTCAAATACTCATCAAAGTGTTTTGACAAATACTCACCACCATTGTCCGTGCATAATACCTTGATCTTGCATTCACATTGCTTTTCTACATGTGCCTTAAACTCCTTAAACCTTGAAAAACACTCACTCTTGGCTTTAAGGATAAAAATCCACACCTTTCTTGAAAAATCATCAATAAATGTGACAAAGTACCTTGCTCCTCCAATTGATGGTGTCTTCATAGGTCTACAAACATCTGAATGCACAATCTCCAACAACTTGCTTGCTCGTGTTGCTACTCCACTTGGAAATGAGGCCCTTTGTTGCTTGCCTTGAATACAACCTTCACAAGCTAGAGTCGTGGCATTGTTGTATGATTGACCAAGATCTAAGCCAACTACCATAGATTTGAGCTCCTTCATGCTTTTGGCATTCAAATGACCAAGGCGTCGATGCCAAATTTCAAACTTGTCTTCATCTTTTGGAAATTCAGCAAATGCTGCTACTTCAACTCCATTCACCTTCTTACAATTGAGAATGTAAAGGTTGCCATCTCTAAAGCCCTTTAAAATATTATGTCCATCCAATATCTTCACAAAACATTCATTCATATCAAATTGAACCTTACAACCATTTGACACAAGTTTGCTCACCGAAAGAAGATTCTTCTTCATCTTTGGCACATGTAGGACTTCTTTCAATCTGATCCTCTTGGTTTCATTCTTCACAACAATCTCCACCACAATGGAGCCAATTCCAACAGCTTGTACCATGCCATTGTCTCCTAACCAAACATTTGTTACTGGAATTTCTTCATAAGTGTTAAAAGAACACTTGTATGGAGTCATATGCTTGGTAGCACCCGAATCAATAATCCACTTAGACATGGCAGCCATAGAAGTGCCTTCACTTGCCATGAATGCAAATTCATCTCCTCCAAATTCATCACGTGCATTGTTAGCATTCTCTCTATCTCCTTTCTTGGCCTTGTAGCAATTTCTTACAAAGTGACCTGATTTTCCACAAATGAAGCAAATTCTCACAATACTTTTTCCATTGTCACGTTGGTTTGAATAGGTACCTTTGCCTTGTCTTGAGAAGAGAGCCGAGTCTTCACTTTGATGCTCATTTTTTTTCCTTTTGGTCACTTCATGAGCAAGTCTTGCCATCACATAGTCCATTGTAAGCTCCTTCAACTTGATGGACTCCAATGCTACTATAAGATAGTTGTAGGACTCCGGAAGGCTCATGAGCAAGGTCATGACAATATCACCATCTTCTAAAGGTTTGTCAACAATAGCTAGTTGATTTGCAAGAGCCTTTACCTTGTTGACATGAGCCATAAGGTCTTCACCTTCTTCCATCTTGCAAGTGAAGAATTTCCTCCTTGTAAAGAGGATGTTGGACAAGTTCTTGCTCTCATAAATATTGCAAAGAGTCTTCCATGCTTCCGCTGGTCCTTTACAATGGATAATATGTGAAAAGTTGGCTTCATCCACATTTGTGGCAATCATGCCAAAAGCCTTCTTTTCACGTCTTTTAAAGTCCTTCTTCTCTTTAATACTTGCATCTATGCATGGAGGATCTTCACTTTCATCTACAATGTCCCAAAGGTCCAAAGATGCCAACAAAAGCTCCATTTTCACCTTCCAGTGATAGAAATTGTCACCTCTAAACTTCTCAATCACTCTCAAACCTTCACCCTCACTAGAAGCCATTTCTAAGAAGTAGTGTATCAAAGAAAATTGAGAAAAGAAGTTTCTATGTGATCAAAAATCACCAAAAACAAATTTGCACTAGCAGAAACTTAGAATATCCTCTTATGAACAAAAGAGTGATTTCTCACTCAAAGCACTCTTAAGTGATCTTCTAAAGCTTCTATTTAGTATATGCACTCTTATGAACCTCTCAATCAAATTCTTCCACCCTTTCAACTCACTATTTAATGAAATGCATAAGGTTGATGAAACAGCTTCAATAACACATAAAGACACTATCAAGGTCTTTCACAATGGTCTTAAACTCACTATCCAAGGAGATAAGAACCCACAAAGCAATGTTAGAGATCTCTAAGCTTACAAATCAGAACCTCTTCTTGCCATAACATAAGCTAAGATCATACAAACTCTAACATCAGAAAATACCATAAGACCTATTCCACACAACAACAAAGACTTCATAAAACTTCTAAAACTCACAAGAAAATGTGAGTGGGCCCATAACCTGTTAAAGAACTAGAAGTTAGAAGCCACAACACTTAGCATCAGCAAGGTTGCACACAAAGAGAAGTGTGGAATGAGATAACTCTCACTTCCAACATCCTTTACTTATAAGTGGAATTCACATCCAATATGCATAGACTTCATCTACATTCATCTTAAATCAACCGCCTCTCGAGACTCTAAACCTAGCCGCCTCTCGAGACTCTAAACCTAGCCACCTCTCGAGACCCTAAATCCAGCCGCCTATTGAGACCCTAAATCCAGCCGCCTGTCAAGACCCTAACGGCCACTTAATCCCTAGTTGCCTTTTGACTATTAGAAACTTACTATGGTTTAAACTCTATATTGTAATATTCCAACAAACTCTTTGTTGAACTTTAACAATATTGGCCTTCTATTTATATATATTATTTTTTAAAAATTTATAAATATTATTTAATAAGTAAAAAAAATATTGAAAAAAATTTGTATTCTTTTAATTATTTATATAAAAAATAGAATTTATAGTTAATTTTTATTAATTTTATTATTATAAAAAATCACTAAGATAGAATAAAATAATTTTAAATTGATATCATCATATTATTAATATTATAGAGATTTTTAGAATTAATTTAAAATTTATTTAGAATTTTTAAAGAATTTTTAGAGCAATTTTTGAAACTTTGGTAAAAATAAATTTTACCATCTTGGAAGCTATTATGAAGAAATGGAACAAGATTTGAAGGTCATACTAAATTCCTAGATTAATTGGATGTTTTTGAATACCATAGTGAAGTTAGAAATACAAAAATATTAGTTCTACTAGTAGAAAATAGGAGGATCAGCAGCTAGTATAGTCTTAATAGGAAGGAAGGTATACAAGTTCCATATGGATTATAGCACCTTAGATATAGGTAGGAGATTAAGATTAAGGCGTTGTTGCCTCTCTAGGATACTCTTATACACTACTTGTAAGTCTTAGTGAGGTTCAAATTCTTGATCTCTTAAAGTAAGTTATTCTTGAGATAAAAATTATTCACTTAATTTTTCTGTTATTTATCTTCTATTTTTAAACTGTCATAATTTATATATTTTTTATATCATTGGAAAGATTAAAAAAAAAATTATTTAAAAATATATTTTTTATTTTTTATTTTTATTTTTTATTTTTATTTTTTATTTTATAAAAATCTAGTGAACAAATTGTAATTAATTTGTAGTATGCAATTGCTTAATTATACATACTTCACTTGTTTTGTGTTGTTCTTCTCTTTTATTGTTGTTTATTATTTCTTATATTTTGTATTATAAATTATAAGCAACTTTTAATTGAAGCCATCTTATAATTTGGATTGAGGGGTGAATTTTACCTTCACACTTTTAAAAAGCTATAGTACTTCCAAAAAGAGAAGTAATCTACTTACTATCCAAATAGATTAAATTCCATATTATGCTATATCAATCTTGACAGACTAATATAGATAAAATTAAAGAACTATATAACACTATAATAAAATAATGGAACACATGAGTCTTATTACAAAACAACGTAATACAAGAACAAAATTAAGACTAGAAGGTCCAAGCTAGACCACAAGATATGCATTGTTGAGATTGAGAAGCTTCTCAGCCTTGACACCTATATATACTTGGAATTAGAAAGCTTCTAAGTAACTACGCATAAAAAAAATTATTTTAAAATCATCTTAAGATGCTTTTTGAATGGCTTCTTTATTGTTTTAATATGAAACAACATTGAGTATCTTATAGAACCTTCTAAAATCTTTCTTAGATGGATGCTTGTGACACCAACTACTAGTATCTTATTACACTTGAATTTCAATAATTTTTAATTTAACCAATAAATTGAGCTAAAATTTAAATTTCATATTTATAAAAAATATACATACAATGACTCATAAGATAATAATTATGGATTTAGTACAAAGTTCAAAATATAGTTGAAAATCTAAACTTTAATGTTATTACTCAAAATAACATTATAAAATCAAAATTCTAATTTTGATTAGGTCTCACAAAGTCACTTCAAACTTGATTCTTATATGCTTAATTTTTCTAAAATTTCCTTTTAGTCTCCTCTAAAATACCACTTTTTGATCTATTAAAGAAGCCTATTTTTGTTGTGGGTACATATTTTTGTATTGCAGATCTAATTTCAACCTTGTCTTATAAATAATCTACCTTATATATTAATTTAATATTTTTTATAATATTTTTTAAAATCAGTATTCTTAAATTTAACCTAAAGATGATTTTATTGGTTTTTATTTCTATTCTATTATATCTTGTTCCATTTATAGTCTTATAAAATAAATAGAAGTCTTTTTAATAAAAATAGCAACATAAAATATTAAATTTTTGACTATCTCCTATCTATTAATTTAGAATTCTAAAAAAAATCTCTACTAATCTTTAAATAAGCCTTTTTCTATATATATTCTGATCTTCATCTATCCTTTCAGCTTATAATTATATTATAACACAATACCATTCATTATATTAGTCTATAAAAAATTAAATAGCTATAAATAGTAGATATAATTAAAAATCAACTTGGTCTTTAATTTAATTTATTTTAAGTTTATTTGGTTTATTTATTGGTTTCTAATATATGGATTATTTAAAACCAATGATATAAGTTTAAAATTTCAGGTTTTAAGATTATATATATATTATATAAATTTTAAAAATACTTATTTTTATTTTTAAAATCTAATATTATAATAATATAAATAATATTTTTTACAAGTTTTTAGATTTATAAATGTAGATATTTTAATTGTATATTTTTAAAATTAATTTTAAAAATACAAGTTTTTTTTTTTTTTTTTTTTTTTTTTTTTTTCCAAGTTTTAAATTTATCATCTTTTTTATATTGGAATCTTAGATTGTAATTGCATAATCAAATTATTTTAGAAGTTTTTAGATTGGTAGATATTAAAAATTTGGTTTTTGAGCTGATATTACAAATATTTCTTGTTTTAAATTTTAATTTAATCTATCTCTTTATTTTAAAAAGAACCATTAGAGGCTTTAGGTGATCGGATATCAACCAAGATATATCTGTCTAAGGCAATACTGGCTCGACTTGCCATTCGCCTCAACTAGGATTAGTTTAGATTAGCTAGTGAAGTGCACCCAAACTAAAAAATATTTCATTAATATTATCCTTCTTTTACTTTAAAACTTCTAAATTTTTAAAATTTTATTTAATTAATATTATTTTAAATTATATATATATATATATATATATATATATATAGTAATCAAATTTATATAAAGATTATCACCTTCATGATAAAAGATAACAAGTAAGGATTATAATAACTAATTTCATGCAAAAAAATGAAGTAAAATAAAATAAGTAGGTCTAAAACTACCAAATTGTCAAAGTTATTGAAATTTGATTAAAATTATTTTAAAATAATAATAATAATAAACTTTAAAATAAAAAAGATTGGAATTTAAAATTTTGGAGATAGATGAACTAAACAAATCAAGAGAGAAGGAATGGAGGTATAAACTAATGAGCGTAGAATTTAACAAAGATCCAAGAGATAGGATTAAAGTGACAAAAGAATTGAAAGTAATAATAGCAGGCATATAGATAAGGAACAATAGATTTGCAATAGAAAAAACATCTTGGTGGATAATACCTTAACATGCATAAGTATCAAATTCAATCCACATAAAATATCTTTAAATTTAAAAAATATTAATTATTAATATTTCTAAATAGTGAATTATTTAAAAATTCAAAAAATAATTATTAAACACAACAACATTCAAGTGTTAGTTCTTTATACATAAATCAACAGATGTCATGTAATAAATTAGCAATAAAATGATAAATTAAGGAGTTAAATAATTATTTAATTATTTGGGCAAAATTGTAGTTAAAATTACATCAAATAGAATAATATCTTTTATTCACAATGCCTCTCACAAATCAAAAATGATTTCAGAGTTTACCATTCTTTTAAATTCATCCTTTTAATGGTGGAACCTCTCAATCTGCAAACTGCTTAAGGCTGCCGCTTTTTTTTTTCTCCCAAGTTGTGATTGATTGCAATTCAAGTTCCTCGCCGGCCAGTTGTTCAGTTAGCTTTTGGGCTTCAAAACTTGACAAATTTGTCATTGCTCTGATGACAAAGTGCTCTAAATCTGATCGCAAGTATTTGAGAATAGCATCCTCAAGGTTGAGTGCTACTTGTTTTAAGCATTTTTTATTTATTTCGATTTTTAAGCTTATTGTTTGTTACTAGAAATAAAAAAGTGATTGATGTATTGTATCTTTTAGAAATTTCAAAATGAAAAGACATAATTTAAAATAGAAGTTCAAAGAGAATAGAGTGAAATTAAGTTCTATATAATATTTGGCAAACTAAGTTCTATATAACATTTGAAATTTTAATGTATTCTAATGAATTTTTTTATTTATAATTCAAAACATTAATTGTTCATATTTTATATACTTTTATGAATCATACTTAATTCATGTTTTATTAATAATATATTTAATAAGGTTTATATTTATATATATTAATGAAATAGTAATTGAAATTAATACATTATATTGATTTTGTGATTAAAGTGTAGGATTTGAATATTTTTTCAAGAATATATCTTAATTAAGATTGTAGAATTATTTATAAGATACACATTAATGGCTTTGGAATTTTTAATTGGATTTTAAACACAATTTTTTTGTTTAGAAGTATTTGTATGTTTGGAGATCGGATATTCTTGATAGTACTATATAGAGAAAACTATGGTATCATAGGTGTAGAATGAGCTTGATACTTTTATTGTCTCTCTTTTTTTATTTTTTAGTATTTTTTTAATGACAAATTGGAAATTATAAAAATGGGGCGATGAGTCAATGCGATAAATACTATGAGGTTTATTAACTATGGATATTTTTATTTAAATTAGTAAGTGTAGTACATGTAATTTGTAAGTTTAAATTTGAGATGAAATAAGTTGGTAGGAGTCTAGGTAAAATTGAGTTAAATGAGTCTTATTTATCTTAATTGGTAGAACAAAAAAGATACAAAGAAACGAGGGTGGTTCAAAGTTATTCTTACTAGAATTTTCAACAAGAACTTGTATTGTAGTGAGTTGATTATATAGATATAGTTTAGTTGGATGTCTTTTGGAATTTAAGTTGGTTTTTTTTATTCAACAAAAAGAAGGTGGGTGCATATAAAGAACTTCATGTTATGATGTTACATTTTTATTGTAAATTTTTTAAAACAAGTTTGTATCTTATAGAAAGATTATTTTAGTTGTGTGTCAAAGTTTATAAGGTAAGTTGCTTCATGTAGAAGTTATTTAGGATTTAGGATTTATAATTTGGAATTAGTGAGTTTTACATTGTAGTTGTAGGTTGAAATTAAGTTATTATAATGTATGAAGAGATTAAGTATTGGTTTTAGGATTATTTAGGATTCAAGGTTTAGTCTTATAATTTTAGATTTAATGGATAAGATAGAAAATTGTATGATTTGTGGAACAATATAGATACAAAATTGTTTGATGAATATTCTTAAAATACAAAATAAATCTAATGTGTACTTTTTTGTAAGTGGTAAGAAGGTGAAATTAGAATTTTTATTATTAATTCATCATGGAATATCTTTTGGAATTATTTAAACAATATATATTCATAGTTTGGAGCTATTTACATAATTTTTTCATGCCAAGATTTTCAAGCATTATAGAAAAATATAACAAAATATTAAATATGCAAGGTATTTGTGGAGATACTTAAGAAGGATTTGAAGTCTATATTAGAGCATTTAAGGTTTCATTGAAGAAAAAAAAAAACTTGTTGAATAGAAACTAATGTACAAATTAATGCAAGAAAGTTGAACATGTTACAAAGGTTGTTTACCACTTAATGACTTATAGCAATAAAGGGTTAGAGTTTAAGCTTTTATTAAGTGAGTTATTTTTTACATTAAATAAATCTTACTTACTACTAAAAAATTGTGAAAAATCCAATTGGTGTGAAGAAATTATCTTCTAATTGAATAACAAAGAAACTTTTAGAGAACTACTTTGGAATTTAAAATGTTGTGATATAACAAGTGATCTGCTTTCAAAGTATTATCTTAACAAATTTAAAGACAACACATTTGTTTCTTTTGATGTTGTAACATGTGATGAAATGGAAGGTGATGTTCAATTTTTACATGATAGATGGATCCATGGAAATAGAAAAGAGGTTTTAAATATTATGGATTAACAAAGCATCTATTATAAAGGTTGGAAGACTTGTATTGCATAAAAGTTAGAAAATTGGATGCTTTAAAACCATCAACAAACCTGACAAGTCTTGAAACTATGGAATCTATAAAGGAAAAATATGGATCTTATAGACAAGTTTATGAATCAAAGTGGTTGGGACTTTTGTGTGCAACTAAAAAAGATGGATATTGGATATAATGAGTTTTTTAACAAAGAAGTGAGCATTCTAGCTAATTTATGCCATCCTAACTTGAAACATATTATTTTGTAATGAAGATAATGCTAATGAAAGTGATAAATCTTTTGTAACAATAATAAAAAAAGATTATTTATATATGGAAATGGAATTGATACAAACAAATTTAAATAACATATTGCAAAAAGAAGAATAAGTATCTTATATTTATCTTATTGACATTATGCATCAAATTGCAAAAAAGATATATTACTTGCATGACTTGCATATTATACATTGTGATTTAAAGCTTGATAATATTTTGGCCAATATTATGGAGAGAAAAATTATGGATTAGATTATTTGACATGTTATTGTAAAAGTGATTGATTTTAGAACATTTAAGATTAAAGTTGGAAGTAATCCAAAAACTACAAAAAATAATATTGCTTATAGTAGTATTAAATATATGGCTTTTGAAGTATGAAAAACCAAATTTCAAACAATAAAAATGTGTGCTTTTGAAGCAAATTTTTATTCATTTGTAATGGTATATTTAAGATTCTTTCAAAAAAAGATCCATTTTATGATGTTAAAAAGAAACAAATATTAAAAAGAATTAAATAAGATAAAAGATCAATTTTATCTTCAAATTGTCATGAATTGAATAAGCTTATTAAAGAATATTGAATCTTAAATCCTTTATAGGTACCAAAGTTTGCATACATTTGTAAAAGATTGAGTATAATAAAGTACAAATTTTTAACAAGAATTGATGTGGCAAATATACTATATTTTGGAACATCAAAATACTATTGTTATCAAAATATAAAATTTCAATGAACACTCAATAGATTGCCATTGGTAAGTATATATTGAATTTATTAGATTGATTGGATTAATTGTATTTTATATTTGTATATACTTTTCTATGCTATAGTGATGGTTAGATGCCATATTATGAATTTAAGTTAATAAAACTAGGTTTAAATATAGTTTTAGCATCATTCTTATTCTATTGTTTATATATGGTTGAATTTCTAATTGTAGATTGATTTATATGAGGAAAAAAATATTTGGTAGATTATAATGTTTATTATAAATAAGTCAAAATTATTCAAACAAAGTGAAGGCATTATGTCTTATTAGAATGAATGGAATAAACAAGACTATAATAGCAAAGGCCACATTGAATGATATAAAGTACATGTATAATGCCTCATGTTTTATTGAGTGCATTGAAAGTGGTGGTCATTGCTATACAAGGAAGTATTCAAGCTTGACATCATTGCCAAATGAATTTGACAATGTCACATTTTTTTATTACTTTTAATATGTTGAGGTACTCAAGTTTAATATTATAGCCAAATGAATTTTATAACTTTATAACTTTGACTACTTTTAATATGCTATGGTGGTCTATCTTGATATTATTGCTAAATAAATTAAACAATGTCATATCCTTGACTACTTTTTATATATAAAAATACTCAAGTTTAATAATATAGCCATATAAATTAGTCAATTTTACATTTGTGATTACTTTTTAATTTTGAAGGATATATAAGCTTGACATTATTGCAAAATAAATTATACAACCTAATATCTTTTACTACCTTTGTTAAAAGAGGGTGCTTAAATTTAATATTATTGTTAAATAAATTGATAATTATAAAATCTTTTATCACTTTTAATATAAGCAATTATTCAAGCTTGATGTTATGGCCAAATGAATTGAATAACCTCACATCTTTGACTACTTTTTATATGCAAAGGTACTCAAATTTGATATTATTGCCAAATAAATTAGGCAATCTCATATTTTTAACTATCTTTATTAAAATAATTAGAAAAATGGCTATAAAGTGCTATTATTAATAACATTATGTAACATCTTTGATTATCAAAAGAGAAAGAAAATGGATGGAGATGAAAATATTAGTAATTACAAGATTTGGAACATATTAAGAGTAAGCTTTGGCATTTTGAAAGTTAAAAAGAAGAATATGTTTTTGAATATGTATTACTTTTTTTTTGTAATGATGTGTGTCTATAAGACATGTTAAAAGAAATAACATTGTAATTATGGACCAATAGTAAAAAAAACATATTGGAACAAGATGTAGAATTTATATTCGATACATTGATTTATCAATTATTGGTAAAAGTAGACAAAGATGGAATTATAAGAGTATATGATCAATTACAAAACATAAGTAGAAATATTGTTGAAATTAAAGTAGAATATAAATATACACAGATATAAAATTTGAATGTAGATCCATTTTATGGATTATCAAATAAGATAATTTATCTAATTTTTATAAAAATAATATGTATAAAAGTAATAATAATAGAAAAGAATTAACATTTAAAGGTTAGAAATTTTTATTTTATATCATCTAATTTTTATCATATTTTTAAAAAATATATTTTAATATGTAATTTTTATTTTAAAATATAATTTTTATATTATAATTATATATATATATATATATTAAATATACCACTAATACAGAAATTTAATCTTTTTGTGTGTTTAATTGTGTTGGTTTATAGTTGGAAGGATTATTTTACAACAATCTAAACAAAAATAATATTAGTGAAATAAGAAGTTCTTCTTTTTCAATTTTTAAGTTATAATATTAGTATTATTGTACTAAATATTTTTATAAAAATTTTATTTTTTTATATTAATAAAGCATTTTCTTAGTTGAAAATATTTTCTATTAAATATATTATGTGGATACAAATTAGAACAAGAATTGGTAGATAAAGCATTCTTTATGCTATATGATAAAGATATTTGGAAAAAAATTCATAATTTAAATATTTTATATTTAAGAAATTATTATTTTTATTTAAAAAAATCCAAATTTATTCTTTAAATTTTTTTCATTATTAGAAGTTGATTTAGAAGATGTCTAAACTTAATCCTACTACCAAATGAAATTAAGTACACAACTTCTTTGAATATATTTAATTTTAAGGATTGTAAAAAATTAAGATCATTATCAACATTAATAAGAAGTCTTTTGTTTTTAAAAAACCTGAACATAAGTAAGTGTTTAAGCTTGATATTTTTGCCAAATAAATAGGACAATCTCACATCTTTGACTATCTTTCATATGAGAGAGTGTTCAAGATTGACATCGTTTTCAAATGAATTAGACAACCTTACATCTTTTACTACCATTGATTTGAGAGGGTGCTTAAGTTTGATATCATTGCTAAATGAATTTGAAAATTTAATATCTTTGACTATATTTAATATAAGGTGGTAGTTAAGCTTGACATTATTTTTAAATAAATTAAACAATTTCATGTCTTTGACTAATTTTAATATAAGCAAGTACTTAAATTTGACATTATTGTCCAATAAAATGGACAATCTCACATCTTTGAGTAGTTTTTTTTATAAAAGGATACTCAAACATGACATCATTGCCAAGCTTTCTAATTTCACATTTTTGACAAATTTTGATATAAGAAGATGTTCAAGCTTGATATCATTGCTAATTGAACTTAATAATTTTATATCTTCAATTAATTTTTATATAAGTAAGTACTTAAGCTTAACATCCTTGCCAAATGAATTGGACAATCTTATATTATTGATTAGCTTTTATATGAGCAAGTATAATAACTTGATATCATTGCCAAATAAATTGAGCAACGTCATATCTTTGATTAATTTTAATATAGAAAGATGCTCTAATTTGATATTATTGTAAAATAAATTGGATAATCTTATATCTTTAACTACCTTTGATATGAAGAAGTGTTCAAACTTAATATCATTAACAAACAATGTGGACAACCTTATATCTTTGGCTACTTTTGATATAGTATGGTATTCAAGCTTGACATCATTGCCAAAATGAATTAGACAATTTTATTTTTTTGATTATTTTTAATATGTGGAGATGCTCAAGCTAGACATTATTGATAGATGAATTTGACAATCTTATATATTTGACTACCTTTGATATAAGAGGGTATTCAAGATTGACATCATTGCCAAATAAATTAGACAACCTTACATCTTTGGCTAGTTTTAATATAAGTAATTATTCATGCTTGACATCATTACCAAATGAATTAAGTAATATCACATCTTATATTATTTTGTATATTACTTTGTATATAACTTGGTACTAAAATTTGTTATTATTGTCAAATAAATTAGACAACTTCATATCTTTGACTAATTTTGATATTAGCAATTGTTCAAGGTTGACATCATTGTCAAATGAATTGACCAATCTTACATCTTTAACTATCTTTTATATAACTTGGTGCTTAAGTTTGATATAATTTTTAAATGAATTAAGCAATCTTATATCTTTGACTACTTTTAATATAAGAAGATGCTCAAGTTTGACATCATTGCCAAATAAATTAGTTAAATTCACATCTTTGATTATCTTTGATTATCTTTGATATAAGTGATTCTCATATTTGATATTATTGTTAAATAAATTGATTAATCTCATATTTTTTACTATCTTTTATATAAAAAGGTATTCAAGCTTGAAATCATTATCAAATGAATTGAACAACCTTATATCTTTTATTTCTTATATTATATACAATTGTTGAAGCTTAACATCTTTGATATGTAATTTTGATAATTTTACAATATTAAATATTTTTTATATCAATAATATGGTTTATTTTGACATCTTTATTAAATAAATGAAACAAATTTATAACTTTTGCTACCATAAATATAAATTGATGAAAAAACTTGATATCATTGTAAAAAGAATTGAACAACCTCACATCTTTGACTACCTTTAATTTTATCACATGCTCAAGTTTGACATCATTGCCAAATAAATAGGACAATGTCACATCTTTGATTACTTTTATTATGTTAAGATGCTTAAGCTTAATATTATAGTTAAATGAATCCAATAAATTTATATATTTGACTATTTTTAATATATTGTAGTGGTCTACCTAGATATTATTGTTAGATAAATTGTACATTGTCAAATCTAAGACTACTTTTCACATGTAGAAGTGTTCAAGTTAAACAATATTATTATATAAATTGGACAATCTTTTATTTAAGATTATTTTTTAATTTTGAAGGATGAACTTTTATATTATAACATAACTATTAGATAAAAGAATACATAAAATAATATATATTAGAAGAACCTAATTAAAATTATAGTCGAAATTTTCTTTTAGAATCATAGATAAAAGATATGAAGAAATAAAAAATTTAATATTGATGTTGATTTTTTTGTTAAAAGAACTTTTACTTACTTTGTAGGACTATAAATAAGACAAGAAAAAATTGATTGCACATAAAACTATTATATACATCTTTAAATAAAAATTAAAGATAGTTTTTAATAAAAAGTATTAAAGAAAAATTTTAATTGATATTTGAAGAAGACTATTTGTAAACTAAGATTAAAATTAGATCCTGAGGTATTAAAAAAAAAGTGTCCATAGCAAATGTGAGGGATTTTTTTTTGTTGATTAGAAAGTGGGATTACAAAAGAGAATTCTAGGAGATTTTATGTATATTACTTTTAGGCATATTGAATTTTTATTGATTGTATGAGAACTAAATAAAGTTAAAGTTTGATTTTGATGACTTTATTTTTGATAAATAAGTTGTAATTTAAAATTAAAAGAAGTTAAAATTTATTGAGTTTAAGACTTCTAAAAGGATCAAAATGGTATTTTTAAATATCTCATTTATTTTTAGATTGTAAAAAAGATTATAAAATTTAGATAAAATCCTTCCACAATTAAATGCATGGTACATTTTTAAGCTAAATTTTACATATTACAACAATGTAAGCTTGACATCATTGCCAAATGAATTCAACAATCTCACATCTTTGACTACTTTTCATATATAGAGGTATTCAAATTTGACATTGCTAAATAAATTAAATAATTTTATATTTTTAACTATCTTTATTAGAAGATTTAAGAAAATAACAACAAACTATTATTATCAATAATATTAAATAAAATCTTTGATTTTAAGTGACTCCAACTAATGGTATTATACTAAGTTAAAATTTTAGTATTTTAAAAAAAATCTATTTTTTGATGTTTTTTAAAGTTTTTTTTGTAAAATTTATAATTCATTTAAAATTTACAAAGTGTAATGACTTAATATGTTTATTGCTTGTTATTCACTAATTTATCATTATATTGGTAGTAAGTCTTAATTTAAGTATATTTTATCTTAAAAGTTATATTATTAATGATACATAATAGCTTTATAGAAGTAATTAATTTATATAGATGTTATTTGTATATTATAATAAAGTCTCTTTTTCTCTCTCTCTTTCTCTCTCTCTCTCTCTCTCTTAATATATATATATATATATATATATATATATATATATCAAGACTTTATTATTCAATTAGTATTAAAATACCATCAATTAAAAATATTAAAAAATTAAAAAAAAATATATAAAACTAAAATTTATATATAGAACTAAAATTTTGTGATTGAATATTTTTTTATTTTGATTAAATAACAAGTTGGATAAATTTAAAAAGATTAATATATTATTACAAATTTGTGAGAATAAAATTCATCCTTCAATTCAAATTATAAGATAGCCTCAATTAAAAGTTGCTTGTAATTGATGGTTTAAAGTGAGAAGAATAATGAATAAGAAAAAAATAAAGAAGTAGGAACAAACAAATGAAAGAAAGATAGTCTAACAAATATACATTCAAAAATTATTTATAATTTATTCATTAGGTTTTTATTTGGTAAAAAATTTATATATATATATATATATATATATATATAGATAATTCTTTTATCTTTCTAATGGTATTAAAAAATTTAAAAAAAAATTAAATTTCAATGAATAAATAATACTAATTTAAAAATAAAAAATAAAAAATAAAAAAGTTAGGTAATTAGAAATCACATCAAAGATAATTTGATTATGTAGCCAAAGATTTGAGCCTCACTAAGACTCACAAGTGGTGTTTAGAATATCCTAGAGGGACTACAAGGCCTTAGTTTTATCCTCTTATCTACATCCAAGGTGCCACAATACATATGGGACATATACACCTTCTTTTCCACTACTATTATAATAATTGTTGGAAACTCTATTTTCTACCAATATATATATATATATATATATATATATATTTTTTTTTTCAATTTTAATTTCATCATTGTATTTAAAAACACCTAATTTGTCCTAAAACCTTATAAGGCCTTCAAATCTTATTCCAATTCTTCATAATAGCCTCCCAAAGTGATAAAATCATTTTTACCAAAGTTTTGAAAATATGTTTTATAATTTTTAAAAAATTTCTAAATAAAATTTAAAAAGTCTTTTAATATTTTTAAAATAAATAGAAAAAAAAAAAAACTATTTTATCCTATTTTAGTAAATTTTTATAGTAATTAAATCAATTAAGATTAACTAAATTTTTTATTTTCTATACAAATAACTATATTATCATGATGTTTCTTTTTTATACTTCTTCTACCTACTAACTATTATTTACGAATTTTTAATAAATAATACATATGAATAGAAAGCTATTTAAGATATTGGTCTTAAAAACTTAATACAAATTATCAAAAATAAGAGAGAATCATAAACCAACTAGGATAATTATTTTAAAGACTTATTAAGACTTTATTTTATGATTTTTTACTTTAAAATATTTTTGTGACTTATAAAACTTTCTAAATCCTAATAAATATTTAGATAATTAAATAAATCTTTATAATTTAATATTTTTATATCTAAATAATATTAAAATACTATTTTTAATAAATCTATCAATTAAAATATATTGGTGGAACTCACAAAATTATAAATAAAAAAAGAATAATAATATTAGAGAAAGTGATAAAAAAGCTTTGAAGTTAATTTTACTTGGTAGAAGATCAAAAGATGAAGGAATAAGAACTATTATTATAATAATAAAAATTCATTTTAAAAGTATTACATTTATATTTTATATATATATATATATATATATATATATATATATATAATTAAAAATATAAGATGAAGCATAATAACAATCTAATATCACTTTTTAAAATACATATTCTATTAGGAGCATATACTTTGAAGGTTCACAGAACCTTCTAAAATATTCTAAAAGCTTCTTGAGTTAGTAAAACTTGGTTGAGAAGCTTCTTAGTTGGTGAAAGTTAGTTGAGAAGTTTTTTGGTTAATGGAAGGAGCTCAAGAAACTTCATAGTTGGTGGAAGCTGCTTGAGAAGCTTCTTAGTTGATGGTAGCCGCTGCTGTATTACATGTTGTCTCGGTTGGGAATGCACCGGGCACTTGGCTGTAGAAGGTAAAGTACTGTTTGCAAATACTCAAGAAATCCTAATAGGTTTCACCCATATATAAGGAATATAATTCGAACTTCAATTCAAAAGTGTTTAAAAACACTCCTCTTAGTAAAATCAATCTTACGTATATCCCAATTACCTTATGTCCTTTATAATTAAGCAATTTTTATTTTTGTTTATAAGTCCTAACCTTAATTAATGAGCTTCAACAAGCTATAATTTTTAATTGAACCGTCCATTTAGTGTGAAATTTTACACAGATATGCTGGTATAAGCCTTTTAAATGCTCAAAAAAACTTAGTCCAATCCAACATACAGATTGCAAGAAAACGCCCAAAAAGCACACTAATGACGCTTGACCGCCAACTTGAAGATTGATGCAGAAATTCCAATGGTGATTTCTCCTTCTTTCACCGTTAACTTCAGCTCAAACTTAGTGTGTAGCTCAACCTACAAGTCTTCTATGAGCATACCAAATATTACGTTGATCTAATTAGTGGATCTTTAGTTATCACAGAAATCCTATCCAACCCTAAACTGCCAACTTCCGACAATCCTTTGTATCAAAACTCAAATATCTCCTGATTGCATTGCTAGATTAACACAAAACTTTGTATACACTTAGGACACCTAACAATCCAGACAATATCAAAATTTGAACTATAGATGCTTCACAAATTTTATGAATCACTCAACAATGCAAGCCATCATTGTCTTATATAAAAACCCAAATCACCAATACAAACCCTGACTTTGAATAGCAATTGCTAAATCCTTCAAAATTTTATGGTTGCAAGCTAAACGCCCCTGGAACTCCTTTCAAGCTAGCTATCTAATTCTAATTGCCGATCTGCGAATGTCCCCCTCCCTTGCCTTTGGCCATCGTTTTTGTCCTTAGAGGTCCGATTTTGACCCTGTCTCATATCTGGTCTTTCTTTGGGTATCAATTCAACTAAATTTAAGGATTTTTAAGTTAAATCCTATTTTCAACTTAATCCTAATACCAACCATAATAACTTTTTTCCTTTTCTATCCTATTCTAATTAACTTATGGCTTTTCAAAATCAGTAAAAGAGTTTGTATAGCCTAGAAGAAAACTTTAACAACTAACTTTTATCTGTTAGCTATTAAAACAAGAAAATAATCTAAGAGGCTTCCATAACCCTTTTCTTAAGTATCTTAAGTTCCTATTGAACTAAGATAATTAAGTATTAAATATAAATTGCTCTTATCTATACCTTTCACTATATAAACGTACTGCAATACAACATCTACCCCCTCTGAATCTGCGCATCCTCCGGTATGCGCCAATGAAGCATATGTCATAGTTGGCATCATACCATCTCTTCATTTTCTGCACCAAGTTCTTCTTCATCATCCATTTCAATATTATTGTCTTCTTCAAAGTCATTGATGTCTTCAATATGATCTTCCACGTTTATTTCTCCATCTCGTCTTTTGAAAACTTTTACTTGCTTCCCGGCAATAGGTATCTTCAACCTTGTACCATCCAATTCCTTCAATAAATATGTGGCATTGTCTTGAACTGTTACCACTACATAGGGTCCACACCAATGTTTTAAAAATTTTCGTAAGGTACTATGCTGGTTATCCAAACTGTTGTCATAAATAAATATCCAATCACCTTCTTCAATTGCTTTAGGCCTCAATCGATGTCGTTTATCAAACCAAGCCTTGTTCTTTAGCCTTGCCCTTTGCAACCGTTTTAATGCTAGTTCCACATCTTCTAATCTTTGTTCAAGCTGTCAAATTCTAATAGCCAATAACTCTTCTCTTGTTAGTCCATCTTTCCAAGGTAGTACACTCCAAGTTGGCACTTGTTCTTTAATTGGCATAATAGGTTTTTGACCTGTCATGAGTTCCACTGGCATATATCCTGTCACCGAACTATGTGTTGTTCGATCAGCCCATAATGCATAAGGTAGAAGTCGAGGCCATTCTCTCACTCTTCCATTGCAAGCTTTAACCAAGGCTTTTACAATTGATCGATGTCCACGTTCACTCTTTGCATTTCTTTTTGGATTATAAGCCGTAGTCAATGATAATTTAATTCCACATCTCTTGAAGAATTCATGAGCTTCATCTGCATTTAATTTTCCACGATTTGCAATGATTTTTTCGACACATCCGTAGTAGCAAATAACATCCTCAAGTAAAAATCCTGCAAATTCCTTGTGTAGACTTTGTCATTAAAGCCCTGCCTTCCACTTGGTTTGATAAATCCTCATGAGCCAAAACTAAATACCTCATTTGCCATAGTCCCATTGGCATAATAATCAAATCTACAACCCATTTAAAATGAATAGCCAAAGGATATGTTGGATGCAATCCATCTCGATGTCGTATATTCAAATACATTTGACAAGCCACACAAGATTCTACAAATGAAGTTACATCTCGATACATATTCTTCCACCAATATCGCTCCTTCAACTTAGCAAAAGTAGCCCAAATTCCTCTATGCCCTGCCCATAAACTATCATGAAATTCCTTGAGTAATTCTTGTTGAACTTCTTTGATACCTACTACTCGTTGTGGCATACCAATGTTTGATTTTGGCCTCTTCCATAGAAATCCCCCTTGTAATATGAACTTGTATGCTTTTCTCCTGATCTGTTTAAATTCTTCAACTGACCAATTATCATGCTTAGTTAATGTGCTCAAATAATATCCAATATCCAATAAATCTCCTTCATAGTTTTCTTCATGAAATGGCTTATTTTCCTTATTCAATTGTGAAACTGAATAAAATTTAGTACCCACTTGCTCATTGATATCTCTATCGTTTAAATCTTCTCTATTATATGTACTCGAGATAACGTATCTCTTAATTGTCCTTTCCATAACGTGTAAACTCGGGATTTAATGGCGATATAGCGATCTAGTCTTAACATTACCCGATGTTTAATAATGTGATTAATCAATCATTAGGTTAGTACTTGTATCTGTTTACCCGCTCTTGTTCGATTAAATAATCGCTTCGACTTCCGTGGTAAAACAACTCTCGTAATTACTTTTAAACTTTGGGGAATATGCGTTCTTAGCGTCGCTTAAAACCTTAAATCTCATCAATTACAAATCTATGTCGTTTAATCATCTTGATCCTTCTTCATCAATGGCAATTGAATTTGGTAATCCTTTGTAAGAATCACTAGTCTATTGCACTTATAATCAATTTTTCTCAATACTGGAGGTAATATTAATAATTCCTTCAATATCTGCATTGCTTTGATATGCTTTTCTTCCCATTTAAAACGATAATCTTTGCGTAACAATTCATACAATGGATCCGCTATATGAGTATAGTGAGAAATCCAAATATGATAAAACACACATGCACCCAAAAACCTACGCACCTCTGTTAAAGAATTGCAATCTTCTTTTATTCTTCTAACTGCATCAACTTTGGCTAGATCTGATTTTCTTCCATAAAATCCACATAAATGTCCAATAATTACAACTTCTTGTACTCCAAATATAGATTTTATATCTGATAATGTAAGATGAACTTCTTCAAGCCGAGTCAATATCTTTTCACAATCTTGTATATGATTGACAACATACTTGCGACACCCCCTTTTATCTAAAGTTTTATCCTTGTCTTCTTTTTTGCACCCTTTAATAGGAACATCATCTAAAAAAGACATAGTCTTCTCAGGAATAAAATCCCTCAATACCTTATTCATCCCGCTCATCATATGTGCAACTGAATTAGTAGCACCTTGAGGAAGAGTACACATTTTAACCAATCCAAGTGGAGTTCTCATTGTTGTCATGTCTCTATTTTCTTTTGCTAGTTGAAATTGGTCATAGCCGGAATACAGGTCACCCATTGAATAAATTGCCCTTCCTGCAAATGCTTTAGCAAATTCATCTATTATTGATCCAATTCCTGCATTTCTGATAGTCACTGCATTTACTGGCTGCATATCTTGAATAAATCATAATGATCCATTTTTCTTAGGCACTGTAAACCATCAGCTAGAATATGGTGCAAAAGAAGGCTCCAAAATCTTCATCTTCATCTTTTCTTTTAATAATTCTATCAAACTTGGTAAATGTGCCCTTGGCATTGGAATTAGTCTCAAATTCCAAGGTACATGTGGTATAGTGAAAATAACCATAAAAGTTACAACATTTGGATCCACACACCCAATTTCATGAGATTCAAAGGCAAATGATTTACCTCGTTTTGCTAGCATTTCTTTGAAGAACAAAATTTCCTCTGGCAACAAGGAACCATCAAAACCAATCTTTAATTCTTCAAAAGTTTCTTCAGTAACCTTATGCCCAATATTTCTTAGATCCCTCAAGCTCTTTTCTCTTGAAGCTCCTTCTACCTGTTTTTAATAATCTTTTGGCAAAGGCCCAGCAACTGATTTTATCTTCTTATCTATTGTCTTGTATTTTATTTTAACCATAACCTTTGACATTTGAAAAGATTCAATCATGTCATAAACTTCTTTTGAATGAATTTATATAATTTTATCATCATCACCTAATCCAATAGATGTAATCAGTTCTAAAGGATCTTCCAATCCACTTTCTTCATAAATACCAATAATCTTTTCATCATCTTCTAATATTTTTAATCCATATAATTCTCTTTCAACAGCACATAATATTTTTCTCTCATTTCTTTTTAAATCCTCAATCCTCTTATACATAATACTCCCATTTTCAAAAATGCCAATAAATCCTGCATCAAAGGTATATATATCTTGCAAGAGTACCTCCCCTTTTGTACCTCCATAATCCCGCTTTATAGTGGTACTCCTTAAAAATCCGTAAATTCTTCAACGACTCTTGGCAATGGTTTCTCTCTCAATTTGTCTCGATTACGTTCATGATTTGGAGGAACAGTCAAAACTTGTACTGCCTTTTTTCCATCTTCACTACGAATCCGTGCATAAGCTGATCCATCATCAAGGACTTTTGTTTCCATTCGAGTTGCAATAATGTATGGTTGTCCCAATATAAGAGGATAAGTTGTTGCATCTTGAACAAAGAAATTTTGTTCTATTGCAACATCACCAATCCGAACCTTCACATCTGGACAAGCACCATACAACTCACCTCGTATATTATTAGCTGCCCGTATTATCCATCCATGCTCCATATCAATTGATCACTTCTGTTTCATGTAAAGATCCTTAGACATAAGGTTTATTTCTGAACCATGGTCAATCAAGGCAACAACTGGCTCATCCATATCTCCAATCTTTACTAATGTCTCTGTAGTTGCTCTAGCCCAATGCTTTCGAGTATAATGACTCGAAATTTCTTTTTTCTTATCACTTGGATCATCAAAACGTGCTTTTTGATTATAACTTCTTCCTCCATTTGTTGATTGTTTATAACAGTTGCTAATTTCATCTTCTTCATCCTCACATATGTGCACATCAATAGCATGATTTGATCCAGATTCACCCATTAATTTCCTCTTTCGCTTAATACTGTCAATAATGACATCATGGAATTTTTTCTTTGCAATACCCAATATTTCCTTCAATGTGAATTCAACTTTAGCATTAAGGACACATTCTTCAAGCACCCCCTTTAAATCTGTTGTTGCTTCAATATCAGAGAGAAGTTTGTAAGCCGTTGTCATAATACATGAAGTCTTGCTTGAGAATGCTCCGGGCACCTAACTGTGGAAGATAAAAAGGAAATACGCCACAACAAAATCCTAACAATTCTAATAGAATCTTAAATAACTTCTATTAAATCTTAACAATATTTTTCAGCTTGATTCAATCTTAAAGAAATTATAAAAGAAGAATAAATGAGTCATACAATAATCATAATAGAAAATAATATATAAAATACTAAATTTAGAAAATACTAAAAATAGAATCTTAAAATCCTAAATCATATCTTATTCAAAACCTAGTCAAACCCTAAGTCAAACCTTGATCAAACCCTAGTCAAATCCTAAGTCAAACCCTGGTCAAATCTTGATCAAACCCTAACCCTAATGAAACCCTAATTCAAACCCTAGTCAAACCCTAGTCAAACCCTAATCAAACCTTAAGTCAAATCCTAGTCAAATCCTAATCAAACCCTAAGTCAAATCCTGATCAAATCCTAATCCTAATGAAACCCTAACTCAAACCTTGGTCAAACCTTAGTCAAACCCTAATCAAATCCTAAGTCAAACCCTGATCAAACCCTAATCCTAATGAAATCCTAACTCAAACCCTGGTCAAACCTTAATCAAACCCTAATCAAACCCTAAGTCAAACCCTGATCAAACCCTAACCCTAATGAAATCCTAACTAAATCCTAAATCCAAATCCTAATCAAATCCTAATCCTAATGAAATCCTAATTAAACCCTAAATCCAAATCCTAATCAAACCCTAGTAAAATCTTAAACCCTAAATCCTAGCCAAGCCCTAAGCAATTTCTAAGGCAATTTTAGAACCACAATAACTACCAAACAAACCGTTGATCTTGATTGAAATTTTTCATACACCTTAACAATTAAGTTAAAAACACACACACCAAGTTTGAAGAAGATCTAACTTACCAAGAAGAAGAAAAACTTACAAATTTGCTCGGGTATCAGCCGGCCTCCTTCTCCAATCTTCATGCCAATATTCCAGTGCCTAAACCTCCTATTTGCACCGTTCAATTGCTTCCAAATTTCACATGCATGTAGAAAATTAAGTCTTCTACACACACACATAAATTTCACTCCAATCCAACTGATAGATTGCTCAAAATCTGCAAAATCCTAATTGACCTTTAAAACCCAATTCCAGAGACCCCAACCCACATAAACTTCAATAACCTTTGATCGAACCGTTAGATCAATCTCAAATTCACAGCACCTTACAAGCACAACCGTATGCACAAACCCACAAAATTTCACTTGACGATCTGTAACCAATCTCACAAAATCCTCAAAAATATAAACCCCAATATACTTCATAAACTCTAAAGTCTCCCAAAACAACTCTGACTTTCCAAAGCTCTTACAAACTCAACTTTTATCTAAATCATTCAAAACCAAAACACATACAAACTTCTTCAAGTTTGCCTTCTAATCCCACTCTCCGATTTGCAAAAAGACCCTGGATCCGCCGTAGGCACGCGGTTTTGTGCCTTGGGGTCTGGTTTTGACCCAGGTTCTTAATCGGCCCTCTCCGGGTATCAACTCTTGTAATTTTGAGGTAAATTTCTCTAAAACCTACTCTTAACTCCTTATTGAACATACCTATATCAATTATTTTTCTAATCTACTTTGTTTTACCATATTTATGGCTTTATAAAATAAGTAAGAATCCCTTTTATAAAAGGCAGCATTAGCACCTTTTAATTTTTACTACCTCCTTGTCTATTATCTATTTTTCTAAGATAATTTTCTCAAATATTTCTATTTGAGCTCTTCTATAATATAATCACTCCTTCCCTCTTTCACCTAGTGGTTGTATTACTACACGACACCGTTGACTTACCTTTTTCTCCTAAGTCCTTTGATTTTTCTTTTGAAGATATTGAAGCATCCTTTGTTGGTAATTCTTGTGATGCCATCTCACGAGCCTTATCTCCCCGAGTTTGTCTTTTTGAAGAATTCCCTTCTCTTGTATCGTAAGAATCTTGTCTTCTCTTTTCGTCTATCAAGGCTTCTTGTTGATTTTTAGCAATATAGGCATGTACTGATAAAGCTTCTACAGGATCCTCCCAACCCGTAGTTCCACGAATTATTGCAGTAGTTCTTAATAAAGCTTTTCGTGGCATCTTCTTCTTATGCATTATAGAAATGGCAAAAGACCAAATCCCACTTGGTTCAATATTTCCAGAAAATTCTTGCTTAGCATTATTATCCACTCTAGTACCATAACTTGCAATTTCCATTATTGCAATCCCATTCGTTGCCAAATAATCCTTAATCAATGCTTTCATACCTCCCTTATCAAAGTTGGTTTGGAGAATATCACCACTATCCATTAACGCCACCTTTCCATCTTTCCAAAAAACAATGCCTTGTTGGATCATTTCATTAAACTCACCACAATCCTTTCGAGAATGGGAATCATCATCACACCAGATGCATCTTTGTACATACCCTTGCTTAAAAGCAGATTTTGAATTCATTTCAGAAGTCTTCTCTTTAAGCCTTGCAAATTTAATTTGAAGATCTCGCATTCTACGTATAAGTTCTTCAATCCCCATATCTTCTTTCTTTGATGTAGTTGTTGAAGGTTGAACAATAGGTGCCGTCAACTGTGAAGTGGGCACTTGAATTTTAGGTACCTGCACCATTCTTTGGATACCTCCCCTGTCCTTCCTCTTTTCTTTTTTTGCCAACAACCCTATTGCATCCTCGACCTTCTTTCAATTTGTTGTTAATCCTTCATCTTTTTCTATATCGTCAAGAGAAATCTCCAACCTTTCTTGTAATTCTCCATCTGCTGCTTGAAGAAATAACTCAACCTTGTTTGGTTCCAAAGTTATCTTTTCTATTTTTGATAATCGAGAATACTGTCTTTCAAACTCCCTTAATAATTCAGTAGCTTGCAATTTCTTGTTAGGACGCTCAATCCATTCCAAAAATGATTTCTTAGTGACTCGATCAGAGTCTTCTAAGAAATACTCATTTCTCAACGCATGAGAGAATTCCTTCCAAGAGCTTCCAAATTGCTCTGTAACTGATTTCACATATTCTCTTATCTTTGGTATTGTAGCAAGTCCAAATAATAAAATCATATCCCTTTTTAGAGGCTCGATTCAATTCCATTTCCCGCATATAATACCTCAAATACTTAGATATGTCCTTCCCATCAAACTGGTCAACCTTGTTAACCACTGCTTGTAATGCTTTGATTGCCAAAGCCTCCTTTCGATCCTTTTCTTGTTGCCATTGCATAATTAATGTAAAAGCTTGAAACATATTTGCAATGTTCGGGTCTAGATACATACCTTGTCCACCAGAAGAAGCTCTACTAGAAGATCCACTTGAAGCTCCACCCAAAGCTCCATCAATAGCTCCAAAATCCACCTTTTTGTTTTCTTGTGCCATTAAATCCAAATAACCACAACAAAAGCCAATACCTTCCACCCCAAACTTTCACGTCGGGTTCACCACTTATGTCGTATTACGTGTTGTCTCGGTTGGGAATGCACCGGGCACTTGGCTGTAGAAGGTAAAGTATTGTTTGCAAATACTCAAGAAATCCTAATAGGTTTCACCCATATATAAGGAATATAATTCGAGCTTCAATTCAAAAGTGTTTAAAAATACTCCTCTTAGTAAAATCAATCTTACATATACCCCAATTACCTTATTTCCTTTATAATTAAGCAATTTTTATTTTTGTTTATAAATCCTAATCCTAATTAGTGAGCTTCAATAAGCTATAATTTTTAATCGAACCGTCCATTTAGTGTGAAATTTTTCACACATATGCTAGTATAAGCCTTTTACATGCTCAAAAAAACTTAGTACAATCCAACTTACAGATTACAAGAAAACGCCTAAAAAGCACACAAATGACGCTCGACTGCCAACTTGAAGATTGATGCAGAAATTCCAATGGTGATTTCTCCTTCTTTCACCATTAACTTCAGCTCAAACTTGGTGTGTAGCTCAAACTACAAGTCTTCTATGAGCATACCAAAAATTACGTTGATCCAATTAGTGGATCTTTAGTTATCACAGAAACCCTATCCAACCTTAAACTATCAATTTCCAACAACCCTTTGTATCAAAACTCAAATATCTCCTGATTGCATCGCTAGATTAATACAAAACTTTGTATACACTTAGCACACCTAACAATCTAGACAATATCAAATTTTGAACTGTAGATGCTTCACAAATTCTACAAATCATTCAACAATGCAAGCCATCATTGTCTTATGTAAAAATCCAAATCACCAATACAAACTCTGACTTTGAATAGTGATTGCTAAGTCCTCCAAAATCCTATGGTTGCAAGCTAAATGCCTTTGGAACCCCTTTCAAGCTAGCTATCCAACCATAATCACCGATCTTCAAATGTCCCCCTTTCTTGCCTTCAGCGGTCGTTTTTGTCCCTAGAGGTCTGATTTCAACCCTATTTCATATCCGGTCTTTTCTTGGATATCAATTCAACTAAATTTAAGGATTTCAAAGTTAAATCCTATTTTCAACTTAATCCTAATACCAACCATAATAACTATTTTCTTTTTTCTATCCTATTCTAATTAACTTATGGCTTTTCAAAATCAGTAAAAGAGTTTGTATAGCCTAGAAGAAAACTTTAACAACTAACTTTTATCTGTTAGCTATTAAAACAAGAAAATAATCTAAGAGGCTTCCATAACCCTTTTTTTAAGTATCTTAAGTTCCTATTGAACTAAGATAATCAAGTATTAAATATAAATTGCTCTTATCTATACCTTTCACTATATAAACGTGCTGCAACACGATATCCACCCCCTTTGAATCTACGCATCCTTGGGTATGCGCCAATGAAGCATATGTCATAGTTGGCATCATACCATCTCTTCATTTTCTGCACCAAGTTCTTCTTCATCATCCATTTCAATATTATTGTCTTCTTCAAAGTCATTGATGTCTTCAATATGATCTTCCATGTTTATTTTTCCATCTCGTCTTTTGAAAAATTTTACTCGCTTCCCGGCAATAGGTATCTTCAACCTTGTACTATCCAATTCCTTCAATAAATATGTGGCATTGTCTTGAACTGTTACCATTACATAGGGTCTAAACCAATGTTTTGAAAATTTCCGTAAGGTACTATGCTGGTTATCCAAACTGTTATCATAAACAAGTACCCAATCACCTACTTCAATTGCTTTAGGCCTCAATCAATGTCGTTTATCAAACCAAGCCTTGTTCTTTAGCCTTGCCCTTTGCAACCGTTTTAATGCTAGTTCCACATCTTCTGATCTTTGTTCAAGCTATCGAATTCTAATAGCCAGTAACTCTTCTCTTGTTAGTCCATCTTTCCAAGGTAGTACACTCCAAGTTGGCACTTGTTCTTCAATTGGCATAATAGGTTTTTGACCTGTCATGAGTAGCCCAAATTCCTCTATGCCCTGCCCATAAACTATCATGAAATTCCTTGAATAATTCTTGTTGAACTTCTTTGATACCTACTACTCGTTGTGGCATACCAATGTTTGATTTTGGCCTCTTCCATAGAAATCCCCCTTGTAATATGAACTTGTATGCTTTTCTCCTGATCTGTTTAAATTCTTCAACTGACCAATTTTCATGCTTAGTTAACGTGCTCAATTAATATCCAATATCCAATAAATCTCTTTCATAGTTTTTTTCATGAAATGGCTTATTTTCTTTGTTCAATTGTGAAACTGAATAAAATTTAGTACCCACATCATCAATATCCTCTATCATTTCATCTTCTCCATTATATCTTGCTCGAGATAACATATCTGCTACAAAATTGTCCTTTCCCGCAACATGCTTAAACTTCGGATTTAATGACTTGATATAAGCAATCCATCTTAACATTGCAATGTCTGGAGTTGTGCAATTAGTAATCATTCCAAGCAAAGGCAAACAATCTGTTTCCACCACTATTGTTGCTCCAATTAAATAATCCCTTTCAGCTTTCATAGCTGAAACAACTCCCCATAATTCCCTTTTCACTTGGGAATATGCACGTTGGTGTACACTTAAAACCTTAGCTCCAAATCGAACTGCAAATCTATGTCCATTTGAATCATCTTGACCCACTGCCTACCCAATGGCAATTGGACTAGTATCCACTATAAGAATCACTGGTCTATTGCACTTATAATCAATTTTTCTCAATACTGGAGGTGATATTAATAATTCCTTCAATATCTGCATTGCTTTGATATGCTTTTCTTCCCATTTAAAATGATAACCTTTGCGTAACAATTCATACAATGGATCCGCTATATGAGCATAGTGAGGAATCCAAATACGATAAAACACACATGCACCCAAAAACCTACGCATCTCTATTAAAGAATTGCAATCTTCTTTTATTCTTCTAATTGCATCAATTTTGGCTGGATCTAGTTTTCTTCCATAAAATCCGCATAAATGTCCAACAATTACAACTTCTTGTATTCCAAATATAGATTTTATATCTGATAATGTAAGATGAACTTCTTCAAGCCGAGTCAATATCTTTTCACAATCTTGTATATGATTGACAACATACTTGCGACACCCCCTTTTATCTAAAGTTTCATCCTTGTCTTCTTCTTTGCACCCTTTAAAAGGAACATCATCTAAAAAAGGCATAGTCTTCTCAAGAATAAAATCCCTCAATACCTTATTCATCCTGCTCATCATATGTGCAACTGAATTAGTAGCACCTTGAGGAAGACTACACATTTTAACCAATCCAAGTAGAGTTCTCATTGTTGTCATGTCTCTATTTTCTTTTGCTGGTTGAAATTGGTCATAGCCGGAATACAGGTCACCCATTGAATAAATTGCCCATCTTAGAAATGCTTCAGCAAATTCATCTACTATTGATCTAATTCTTGCATTTTTTATAGTCATTGCATTTACTAGCTGCATATCTTGAATAAATCGTAATGATCCATTTTTCTTAGGCACTGTAAACCATCGGCTAGAATATGGTGCAAAAGAAGGCTCCAAAATCTTCATCTTCATCTTTTCTTTTAATAATTCTATCAAACTTGATAAATGTGCCCTTGGCACTGGAATTGGTCTCAAATTCCAAGGTACATGTGGTATAGTGAAAATAACTATAGGAGTTACAACATTTGGATCCACACACCTAATTTCATGAGATTCAAAGGCAAATGATTTACCTCGTTTTGCTAGTATTTCTTTGAAGAATACAATTTCCTCTGGCAACAAGGAACCATCAGAACTAATCTTTAATTCTTCAAAAGTTTCTTCAGTAAACTAATGCCCAATATTTCTTGGATCCCTCAAGCTCTTTTCTCTTGAAGCTCCTTGTACCTGTTCTTTACAATCTTTTGGCAAAGGCCAAGCAACAGGTTTTACCTTCTTATCTACTGTCTTCTATTTTGTTTCAACCATAACCTCTGGCATTTGAAAAGATTCAATCATATCATAAACTTCTTTCAAATGAATCTGTATAATTTTATCATCATCACCTAATCCAATAGATGTAATCAGTTCTAAAAGATCTTCCAA